>MZNV01001798.1:0-10321 GCA_002081555.1 Protostelium mycophagum | reverse complement strand
TCTTGTCATCAAGTGGAAATCCAACCTATCGAAGGACGTGCTTGAGTGTATTTCGGATCGGATTGGCCACGACACCAGTATTCTGACTCGCACGTGTCTGACCGAGCCGATGGAATCTACACACCTCATAAGCCTCCCAAACCAGTCTACAAACAATGCCAGATTCATCACAATAATAATGATAAGTTTTTGCTGATCTCATATCTCTTGAGGACAAACAAGCTTATGATGAAGGCAGAGGGTATCTCAATGTCAGCTCTCTTAGAACATAAGCCACAAAAGGAATAAATATACAAGTATTATGTACAATTTTATCTTGTGTTGTAGTTCAATTCCCAACCTTATTCTACAAGCAGCCCTCCGTTTCGCGATCTGCGAGCTGCGCCGATTGTCATCACAGGAAATTGTCTCACCTGGTGATAGCATGGCAACTTTCCCTCTCAAGCCAAAAGACATAGAATTGTTCCACAAGCAAGGATTTCTCGTCTTAAACGATGTCGTAAGACCTGAACTACTTGCAAGACTTCAACAAGAGATCACAGAGGAGCTTGATAGACTCACAGAGATCAAGGTGCAATACTCTGACACGTCCAATTGAAAATTTGAATTAATCAGGTGGCCGAGGGAAAATTGTCGTCACAATTTAAGGAGTTGAATTTCAAGGAACGTCTTGCTCGCATTAGTCAAGAGACTGATGAGGTAGAGGAAAACAGTCATCAAGGATCAACAGTTCGATAGGTTGCTTTGTCTATCTGGAATGCTAAATTGGCTCTTCCGTCTTTCTTTGATTTGATTCGGGATGAGAGAATGGTTGATACAGCCCAGGCCCTCTTAGGGGTGATTTATACATTGTGTTGGTTTTGTTAACGGGAGTATACAGACACCAGAGATTATTGCCAGCTCAGTTTACAGATTAAGACCGAAAATACCAAACTTTTCTTATGGTGCCGTCCCTTGGTGCGACGTCATCATGTTTTTTGTTTCTGAAATGATTCAGGCACCAAGATTCGAGTTACATGGAACCATTCTGTGATGATAAGTTGGTGATCACAATGTGGACGGCACTTGTTGACGCTGATGAGAATAATGGTTGCTTGTGGGTGTTGCCAAACTCGCACATGAATAAGACTCTCCTCCCCCACTCGTAAGATTATTGACGTGTTATAATTAAAATATTATTAAATGAGAAAACTAATTTTATAAGGCCGATGGAAGGGTTACCTTATCTCGAAATCAAAGAAATAAATCTTCCTAAAGAGGTGGAACCAGTTCCGTGCCCCGTCCGTCGGCGGGGTGCTTCTCATGACAAACCGCACCCTCATGTCAGCTTCGACAACAAGGCATGTACATGTCAACATGACATCTCTGACGTGTACAGACGGACGGAGTGAGGTACGGGATAGACGTGAGGTACCAAGGAGCCTACTTGCCGACAAATGCGAGAATACCAAGATTAGAAGGAGAGATTGTGGCTTCTGATGAACCTTTCGTACCCAACGGTTGTTACGCTCCTGAACCAGGTATGCAAAAGAGAATATATTTTACACAATAACATAAAATGAGATGAGATTGAAAAGGCTTAGATTTCCTGGTGAGATCCTCTGCAAGACCAGAGCATGTCTTGAATGATGGGCAGAAATTTGCAGAATTAAGAAAGAACCACTTGTTCAAGCCAATCACAAAGAGATGGGTCGTGGAAAACAAATCTTGGCAGGACGACAAATTATTTGAAAAGACGAATAATTATAAGTACCAAGCTGACACAAAAGTTGAAGATAAAATTGTAGAATAAAATAGTATTAATTTTCATTATATTACATCAATAATTTTTCCTGGGAACTGTGCCCTTATTCTCTTGTACAAACTGAAAAAGCATCTGATCTATGATAAAACCTCTCTTGGTGGCAGGTGTGATGATACAAGCTTGAGGACCTCTTCTGTGGCCGTTGTATTCGGTGTTGTAGACATATATTTTGGCATACAAAATGTGTGCATCTGCCGGGAATTGAACCCGGTTCGCGTGCTTGGAAGGCACGCATCATACCATTAGACCACAGATGCGGATGTTTTCGCCGAAAAATTTACCGTATAATATCGATAACTAAACACAAATTTGTTTTATGTCAAAAAAAGTACAATGTAAATTAGAATCGTTTTTATGCGATAAATATAATATGAGGCTTAGAGGAGGGGGGCGGCAACTGGGGCGGCGGTGGTTGAGGGGATACCAGTGGCGTGGAGTCCAGCGGCGGACATCTTCTCGTTCAAAAGGGGAGCGGGGAAGTTGGTTCCGTAGGCGATTTGGATTCTGATGTCACCTCTGGCGGGGGCTCCAGTCTTGGCCTGGAGTGGTCTCCACTCGTCGAGGACACCACGGTTGAGGTAGTCAAAGACGGGGATTCTGACTTGACCGAGAAGCTTACGGCCGAGGAGTGTGTCGTGGCCGTCGAAGACCTTCACGACGAGGAGATCCTTCTCGGCGTGCTTGGGCTCAAAAATAAATTCCTCGTTCCAGACGGGGTGGACAGTGTTCTATAAAACAAATTAATAAAAATAGAAGGAGGAAAATACTGTAAGAAACTCACGGCGAGGGTGGCGGTGTTGAACTTCTTCTTAAGAAGACCCTTCATGCTGACCTTGACGAAAACATCAGGGAGCTCCTTGATACGTCCATCGGCGAGGACACCGTGGGCGAGTGTGGTGTTTGTGTTGGCCAATCTCTCAGCACGGACCTCTGATCCGCTGACTCCGGCGATACCAGAGGTGAGGTTTGTGGCGTTGTGGGCACCAGTCAAGTTAGAGGTAACTCCGGTGGGTTGTGCGCCTGGGACGGTCATGAGAGGGTCGACACCGGCGTAGCCATCTCTGGCTTGAATGGGGGCAGCTCCTCCGAGACCAGCGTGGACTGGTGCTTGGGTAAGAGGGGCGAGATCTCTTGCCTCCAAGACTCTAATTCTCAAGAGGGGGAGCTCAGCGGCCTTGTTTCCTAATCCTAAAACCATTTTGTGTAGTGTTGTGTGTTGTTGTTTGCTTGAACGTGTGATTGTGATTGCGAAGAGAACGAAAACTTATTCCACCACACGAATTTTCGCAAAAATTAGTAATCCCAAAGTCTCCGAATCCGCCTGTCACCAATTATGCAGTGAATCCTCGGTAATTACCGTCTAGTATCACGGTACGACTTCGTTCCTAAATGATGTGTTTGTGGTGTATTACCTCTTTTTCGGCATATGCGGTTATTAACGCAAATATTACCGTGTACAATCTTGAGGGTGATCTTAAATATCTCACCCCTTCTTGGCTTGCCCTCTCTAAACCATCTCTTATCGTAACTGGTGTTTGATTGCAAGGTGTCTAGCAGGCTCCAAAAGCTGCAAATCCTTCATCCAGATTGATATCGTTATAATTTCCGGAGGCATTGCTCTGTAGTTGTTGTGAAATTACGTAGAGATGATCATGTTCGTGATTTTTTCGAATACAGACATGAGCCAGATCAATCGGATTGTGAAACAAGCTGGATCAGCGCCATTCAGAACATCAAGTATTCCATCTGGAAAGCCAATTCACACATTCGCCGCTGTTGTTGGTTACAAGGGTGTCGGCTGGAACGATTTCGGAGGTTTGACAGTATTCTCTTCAAAATATAGTGTGATCTCAACGCCACATTTACTGTTGGAATCTGGCTGATCATCACTTTAGCCATTGAGAGAACCTTTCAACAGAGCCTATTACACAGCACTTCCTTCCAGTTCTTACCAAACAGTTGGTCTAAATGTTCCAGAACTGACAAGGGTGTCAGCGCCATCAATAATGTTTTTTCATTTCAGGTACATTTCTGAAAACCACAAAGTACAGACCTAATTATAGCAAGGTGAGCAAGGCACAAAATAAACGAAAAGAAGACGAGGAAAACATCGAGAACATTTTATCATCACATTTAAAAAGGAATCTCGATCCATGTTTTAGACTTTTTAATTTGGTTTCCGTTCCTTCAGGTCTGATCACTCTTAATCTGAACCCATCAAAAATGCATCGATTAACCTGATCGCAGAGACATTTGGTGCCAGAGAAAGCTGCTCACAGAGGACTTATTATTACCACGTAGATGCCAGATTTCTACTTCCAAAAACCAAAAAAGTGAGACTTTATTGTGATTATATTTCTAAACGAAAAGGTCAACCCGGCAGACGAAGTCGTCGCCATAGAGAAGATCAACCAACTGTGCCAAATTTTCGTGGGAAGGCACAACTTTCAACATTATATGGACAGAAGTAGAGACGAACAGGTGGGTTTTAAGGCTTGTATTGTAATATGATCGTGGAAGTTATTGTCTAAATGTAGTAGAGAGAGGAGATTCAGAAGAATAAATATACGGAGGATTTATCACAGTACAGAACAATCAAGTCCATGCGTTGTCTGGGTGTGCAGGATGGCATGTTCAGAATCGAGGTAAAATGAATTAATATTTTTAATTTAGAGCGAAAAATGCACATTGTTAGATTTAAAGATATAAAAATGATTGAACAAACATTATTATGATTTTTATTGGACAATTTTGAATCTATTTTTAGATCGTGGGCAGGTCATTTGCGAAGCACCAAATCCGTAAAATGATCGGAATGATGTTGATGGTTTTGAGACGAAGAATACCAGAGACTGTCATTCCTTACTCCCTGAAAGATGTCACAAATGTCAAGGTGACACATGTCATCCAAGATCACGGACCAAATGATTGAGACATCCGTAGGTTCATACACCGTTAGCACCCGCAGAATGTCTACATTTTAATCACGCAGAATTCTTCGGAATTCCTCAAGGCCTTTTGGACGTAAATCCCTCGTTTCACCCAGTTTCCCACGAAATTTCTGACTGGTTGTAGACACAAGAAGAAGATCGGTGGCATTATTACAAATATCAAGTATTTCCAGATATACAAAATTTTGTCTTTAACCCAATAGACTTGGAAAATTTGAAGGTGATTTGGCAATTTTTTTTCCTTATCATTTTATAAATCTCCAAAATTGAAAAAAAAAGGTACCCGTGAAGTCGATTTACAAAAATAAAATCACGACGAGGATGGAACGGTGGGAGGTTGAGATAGGTAACTACATCGTTGTAGATGTGAATATTCCTGAGAGCCACAGGAATCCCAGTTTCGGGGAATACACCCGTCCGACAACTCGAAAAATAAAACGAGAAATATCACTGGATCTCAGACTACTCATTTGCGGTAACGAACCCGTTAGTTAGCGAGAAAATTACCGTAATGTTAGTCATATCAGACGTCTTTATTTGGGATATTTATGTGGCAGGAAATTCACGGTATCATAACGTGATTTTCCACGGTATCATAACGTGATTGTCCACAATATAATAATAATTTTCAGCACTTTTGACAAATATTTTCTGATTGCACAATGAAGAAAACAAAGAGGTCTACATTAACATGCAAGGAACACCTTTTGCTGCCTTCTTCTTCCTCTCAATCGGTCCATCCTCTGCGATGACGTTTCTTACTATGGAGAGAAAGCATTCTTCGATCCTATGTCCACTTTTGGCTGAAACCTCAATATAAGAGCAGCCAAATCTCTTTGCCATCTCAAAAGTGTCTTCTGCAGAGACTGTCCTTTGATCTTCAACATCAAATTTGTTTCCCACAAGAATCATCGTCACTTGATCTTTGTCGAGAATGGTGAGCAGCTCCTCATGCAAATCTGGCAGCACTTCAAATGATTTGCGATCGATGATTGAGAAGACGAAGAGAAAAGCTCTTGCATTCCTGTAATGAAGTTCTCTGAGGCTGCGTCCCTGTTCTGAAATCTCTAAGATGTCCAACAGATAGTTGTTGTTGTCAACATCAACCATTTTTCTGAAGGAGTCCTCTATGGCTGACACAGTCAGATCATATGTGAATGAAGAAGCACTCACTGGGATCATAGCAATCGACAAAGTATTTTTGGACAAAACGAATAGTGACAGCTGATTTCCCCACCCCATTGGGACCAATGGTTATCAACCGGATGTCTGGGTCAGGTATTGGCATCCGGCACCTTGAAGTGTCGAATTAATTTTGATTTGAATAAAATATGAAATTCTTTGGAAATAAAATGAATAATTGGATGAGCGGAATGTGCAAGGGAATATGATTAAGAAGATAGTTGGCTTTATCTAGTCATTAAACGGCAGAAGACCACGCCGAGTACAATCACGATCGATCAAGAGCTGGACTGTACTACTTGCAGAGCCATCCATCTTCAACTCTGGAGAGGTGGAGACACCCTCACTACCGCTCGTAGATACGTTGGAAGAGGTGGTGACACCCTCATCCTCGCCCATGGATACATTTGGTGTCAATGTAGTAAAGAGGGGAGCCAATCAGATAATCAGATGAATCTCATCAACAAACAAGTAGACAGGGTTGTTAGTTGTGCTGTAGAGCCTAATAGAGGTGGTTGACACCACAGACAGCTTATCCACAGACCATACCGTCACATCCATAATAAAGTCAACGGTGCCGCCCTTGACCGCAAACTCTTCGCTGCAGTCTGCAATGCGTACAGAGGATAATCTATTCATCAAATCAGATCACAACCTTTCTTCGTCACTCACATTAGGATAGAGATATTGAGCAGATTTTGGTATCCATATGAGTTCTAAATATAGTGAAGAATTCCCAGAGGGGGAAAAAGCTTTGAACACGTAAGTGCTCTCGCACTACGCATTGGAAAATAAACAAAGCGAAAAGAAAGCGTGATCATCATTTGGTTTGATCATCATGCTTTTGAAGCCAAGATTCAGATCAATCATCACCAACAACATATGTCCAAAGAGGACAGCTGTTCATATTCCACCACCCAGACGAAAAGTGGAGCGTGCTTCTGATGTCCTGGAGAGTTCGGTCACAAAGAGATTGCCACCAAAGAACCTCGCGCAACCCTTTGTCAGCAAGAGTTTTCTAGCTCATTCTCTGGACAAAACCTTTAAAAAGGTTAATATTGGCTTGCAATTGATGACATTTTTAACAAGGACAGGTTATATTCTCTCCCCAGTTGGATGCGCCCAGTGAAGATATCCAGAGCGAAGAGCAAGAGCAAATACGCTTGGAAAATGATAAGAGATTGAGAAAGGTGATGTTAGTGATTTGTGATGGGGTAATGATGATCCCAGATGGGATTTTTGAGGCAAAGAATACAGAGCAGCATCAAAGATGACAATTCTGCAGAATTACAAGATTACCTTCAAATCGCCAGAGAGGAAGGTATCACATTTAATGTGTCCATCTACACCCAAGTGAGTAATCTCCTCTAAACTCTCCTCTGAACAATAAAGTTGATGCAATTCTACGCTCAGAACGGCAACAACTACCAAATGGAAAGGTGACGACACTTTCATTTTAAGTCAGAATTTGGTGACGCTCAACAGAATTTTCCAAGAATATTTGGAGGCGGGACACCCTAAGGATATGAGGATATTGACTGTTTTGATGGAGATTTATTCGAAATCTGGTGATAAAGAAAAGCTCACGGTATGTCAATCTTCAATCTATATTCAATATTTAGTTTGTTAATCACGAGAATATTCTCGGTAATTACCGTATTCATTACCGCGAGCTTGAGGATTTGTCCAAAACTTGAAATATTTATAAAATAATATTTTTTGTAGAATTTTGGACAAGTTCCAACATCACGGTAAAAATCGCGGTAATTAACGTGTTTATTTCTCAACTCTGGCCAACCTCCAACAAATTGTCACAAAACATTTGCATTGGCGAATCACGAAATTTCTGAAACTTTTCGCAGAAAATTCTCTCAGACATGGAGGAGATATCTACAGCGGAGTCAAATGACCCAAAGTTGACGCCACAAATAATATTTCTTTCCAAATTAAAAGCACAGATCAAGAGTGGCGATTTGGCGGGAGTTTTGTTGAACTACAACGAGATGGTAGAACGAGAGGTGAGTTTTCACTCATCACGGGACAGTTGTAGAATAGTTTTCATCTGACCAAATCTGCAATATGACATCTTTGATCACGGCTCTGGTTGATGTACATGACATCATGTCGACAATACAACAGATCGAGATCACCCCAGAGATCTACGAACAATTATTCGAGGCCTGCAGATTAGGGAGAAGGTTAGATCTGATGCTAAGATGGTACGAAGATGTCAAAGAGACACATCCTGACACCTCAAAATACCCCCCTTCTTTATACACATGCATAATTGATGCGCAGTTGGAAGATCAGAAGCTATCAGACGTGGGTTCGATCCTTCCCCCTTCCTCTTTTTATATTTATTTTTCCGTGGTGTGAAAATACAGCTTAAAAAAGACCCGGGTTCGATCTCTCCCTCCAATCATTTATTATTTTTATAATAATCTGAAAGACACAGGCGATCCGTTTTGCAAGGGTAGTCATGGCAACACCAAATATAACATACTCAGTCTGGAAAAAAATAATACAGACTTTTGACAAGAGACACACAGTCCCCGAAGACATCAAATTCGTGAACACGGTAACAGCTCTCGTCTTGTTGTAGATTGACGTTTCTCAGGTATTCGAGAAAAGACCCAACAATAAAATCTTTGATTACGAGGACCAGAGACGCGCGCTCAAAATTTTAGACGGTACGTATGACCATATATGAAATATATCGCATCTACAACGATGTAATCTGCCGAGATATGAGTTTTGTCTTGAACATACCAGCCCCATATTTTATTGCGTAAAGCGCCACAGAAACACACAAAAAGATCAACATTTTGTCACGACCAAATCTCTTACTTATCTTGTACAGTGTTTATGATGAAGCATGCAGAGGCCACAGAGCGAAGCAACAAATTCTTGCAACGACTGGAGTATAGACATGACAAGATCCATAAGGAAAAGAAGGCAGAAAGAAGGAAGAATGCTATCACGAGGCAGGACCCTTATGAGACTCTCGGACCACAAGCGGCCATGGACCACAAATTCAAGCGAAAGGTCTTCGATTATTAAAGGAGATATTGAATCCTTCTGATATGTTGATTTCATGATGAGATTGATTGTTGATTATCAAGCATTTCAATTATCAACAAACTCCACGTCTGCACCATAAAGAGGTAATCCCGCCATAAAAAGTGCACTATTGATTTTAGTAGTTTTCGGTTATTACAGAGCTTGCGCGAGGAAGTCGCCAACTTGAATGGGTGTTCACCTAAGTTTTTAAAAAATGTACATAAATTTGAAGTCTATTCCGACATTTGAACAAGTCTCTTCATCTACTGAATTCCTTTGGTTACTCTTGCTCTTGTGGGTGCAACCATCATTCGTCTCATTGTAGATTGATAAGAAATTTTGCAGGATTTTGAGTGTAGATTGTTTTGAATTTGTTTTTATTTTGTTCTGATTAGTTCTGATTTGCTATCAAAACAAAAACAGAACGGTCCAATTTTATCAGATTGACATCTCCACAAACATCACCAGGCATTTTACTTTTTGGTACAACTGATCATCAGCTAAATCTGCATGCTCTCATGAGCCTGCATTTCTGAAGGATATGAAAAAATTCTTTTTGTTAAGTTAAAATAGCCTTCCAAAATCAATGTTTCTTTGTCTCTGCTATGCATTGTTTTTGGACCCAAGTTATATATATGGCTAATAGATGTTGTATCATCTCACCAGTTGCCATACAATACACGGTAACATTAACGTGTCACAGCAACAGATCGGCGGTTACCAATTTGTTTTGAGAATTGTACCAGTCTGTGTCCTGTTGATAAAAAATCACCAGAAATGATATTAATAAATAAAATGAGTGAAAATTTTTCATCTTATATTTTTCGAGCTTTTCACTTCTCTCACTGCTTCTGCTAAATCAGGAAACTGCCTCATTTTTTCTTGCAATAGAGCATCATTGTTCTGGAATAGAAAGTGATGGATCGTCCGCCAATTGTTGATGTGATGCGCCCTCCTCACCAACTCGATCAGGTCTTTCTCTTTAGCATATTGAACCCAAGCACAGACTGCGGGCTGTTTTCGGCGATAACGAAGGAAGTAATGCATTCCATTCACCCGTGGATCAGCCATCACCATCCCCAAGACATGTGTGTGCGCGTCTGGAAGGCCAGACAAATAATACGAGTGAAGGCCAGGATTGGAATGAGGATGAGAAAGTAACTCTCTGGTCATCTCGAAGGAGAAGGAGGCTTCCTGTAAGGCTGAAAAGATGGCTCCGGTTTGGAAGTCTGCAGCCTTGTGCCAGAGGATCTCTTTGAAGATGTCGTATTGAAATGTCCTGATGGCTTGAATAAGCAGTTGTGTGGGTGTTCTGAAAAGCTCC
>MZNV01001797.1:0-30975 GCA_002081555.1 Protostelium mycophagum | reverse complement strand
TTGAATCACAATCGTGATGTTCAACCATTTGGAGATCGAATATTGAAGAGTACAGAGGTCGAGATCGCAACAAATTACAGCCTGATCACTTGCGAACAAGCTGGATCTTTGTCATACATGGGCTTAGATAACTCACACTTGGACTACACAGAGGATAACAGTACTGATGCCCATTGGTTGAATCTGTTTCTACTCAACTCACAGGATTCCAAGACCTTCAGATTTGAAATCCCCAGTACTGTTACCTATACCAGGTACAGATTCAGAACCGAATGTGCAGATGCGTGGGCGAGCAATGTGAGACAAATTTTGGCAGTTGGTGTACCCAGCCTTCCCTCCACTACCATCACTCCCACCACTGAACCTGATATAACGAGCAGCCACGAGACCAACCCTGACAAAGACTCTGGAAATGCTATGCAGGTCACTATCCTTTTGCTGGCATGTGCATTCGTCGTGGCTTTATAAACACGGTTCGCAAAAAAAGGAGTGGTATTTTGAAGCCCAAAAAAGCATTTCTGCAATATATATGAAGAAAAATTCGACCGACCAAGCCATTTTTGGTCTGCTTGGTGGCCAGGTTTACGTACAGAAGGCGCTTCAGTGTATGTTGATGCGCTTTAACACATGAGTTGTTTGATATCCTTGGCTGCGCGCCTTCTCATTTTGATTGTCGGTGAATATTGAAACAATTTTAGTGCTGGGTCGGATTACGTAAGTTCACATTTATCCGGAATTTCAACGAGATTTCCAGTGATGGCCTGGTTGTCCGGTATAGTGATGTCTGTGTGCATCATCCATTCAACTATTTGTTGCATTGTCGGATACAACACATGGGTTTAATCTGTCTCTACATCTCCGCCCTGGGCCTTGTCAAGTTGATGTTGCTATGGACACGTCATCAGTTGACAAAGCAAAGGAACACATACAAGAGAAGCCAGCAAGTGCACTGATTGCGATTGGATTCATTTTCATCGACATTGACTTTTCAAAATTTAGCAAGAGAAAGAGCAAGGCCTATATTGTGATTTTGCTAGGGAAGACCCCTCAGAATATTGGGGGTTGTTAGTGAAGACCCTCCAGAATATTGGGGTTTGTTAGGAAAGACCCCCAACTTTTTGTGGGTTGTTAGGGAAGAGTCCTCAGAATATTGGGGTTGTTAGGGAAGAGTCCTCAGAATATTGGGGTTGTTAGGGAAGAGTCCCTAAGTTTTGGGGGGTTGTAAGGGAAGATTCCCCAGAATATTAGGGGTTGTTAGAGAAGAGTTTTCAGATTTTAGGGGGTTGCTAGGGAAGAGTCCCCAAGTTTTTGGGGGTTGTTAGGAAAGACTCCCCAAGTTTTTGGGGGTTGCTATAGAAGAGTCTCTAAGTTTTTGGGGGTTGTTAGGAAAGACTCCCCAAGTTTTTGGGGGTTGCTATAGAAGAGTCCCTAAGTTTTTGGGGGTTGTTAGGAAAGACTCCCCAAGTTTTTGGGGGTTGTTAGGGAAGAGTCCCAAAAGCAGATTTCTCTAATTAACCAGAGAATCCAACAATGTTCCAAATTGCAGACTTCATAAGAAGCCAGCCTTCATTAAATGGAAAGATCATAGTATGAGGTGAAAACATGACATATCTCACACATACAGATGAATACTGGAGGAAGAACAAAGAGAATGAAATCAGATATCATAAAAAACATAGAAGCTCATCTTGCAAATACTCCAGAAGGAAGCAAGTCTAAACTCCATCAACTTCTGCCATCTAACATCCTGCAGTCTAACCAGATGTAAAGGACACCTCAGCTTGTTGTTCTCCAGGTCACCTTGTTTTTCTCATCCCATACAGAACCTGAGGTTGTGATCTCTTTCCAGCCATCAAGCAGGAAGGCTTAGACATCAAAGAGATTGTGGTGAGATCAGACACCACAGCTGCATCATCACCAAAATTAAGCACACCAGAGAAGAGAAAGGTCAGTGTACATCACTGCAATGGGACTTTACTCAGTGCGAGAATAAGACCAATTCACCATGCATTACAAAAACTCCTGCATCGACATCGCACAGGCCTATAATGGTGCTTGGACTGTTCTTGACGACTTTTCGCCCACCAAACACTTCAAGACTTTCAGCAACTTGTCCCTCTCTAAAGGTTTTCCAGTATTGGTCAGAATCACAACAGAGTGCGCATGCGTGGGCAAGCAGCGTGGTGGTCTTCACGTTTCCGGGACCATCGTTTATTTTTTCCAATATAAATTTACAACTGGAAGAATGCTCGATAAACGTGGGCAAGCGTGGTGGTCTTCACGTTTCCGGGACCATCGTTTATTTTTTCCAATATAAATTTACAACTGGAAGAATGCTCGATAAAAAAATGAATTTAAATATTAATTTAATAATTAAAAAGATGATTTATTCTGTTGTTGATTGTTTTGTATCTGTGCTCGGGATGATCCTCTTCAGTTTAGTGTCCGTCTCTAAATCCACATACACCGCCTCGGGTACCTAAGAGTATCAGATGCAAACCGGAGAGTGCATTACTCACCATGATCTTGATCTCATCTTCTATACGGTCGACTTCTCTTCCCAGTTGGTCGATAACTCCGTCACCTGATAAAGTCAGGAGACCTCATCGCAGAGCCGCATCCACAAAGAGGACGCTTACAGTCATCACTCACCGTATTTTAAGAGGTAAGCTTGTAATTTTTCTGGTGTGTCTAATTGTTTCTGAAGCTCCACGATATTCGGTGATGTTCGTTGTAGATATCGGCTCGATATGATTTCTCCATTGAACGAGATATCCGCTTGAAATCTCAATTGATTGGTCCCCTGCTCTCCTCAGTCTCGTTGTAGATCTCCAATTTCCACGAATTTTCATGTTTGGATCTACGTTGTAGATTGACGTGCTGAAATTTCGAGGAAAACCCACCAAGCTTACGGCCTTGACATCTCTGATCTGACCGATGACAGGTTTGTTAACGTGTCTGTCTCAGGACATTGAACACTTGAATTTTTACACTTCACCTGCCCACCAGAATCTCCTTGTTCTTACGGATGAGAAACAATGCGATGAGACCCAATATAGTACCTGCATTATTCAATTTATATTTTCGCTGGGATTTTTCTGCTTGCAAGATGGATTTTTATTTGTGGTGAATCACGTTAAGGTTCTCGGTAATAACCGTGTTTGTTACCGTAAAATCGAGGAATTTAAACAGCTACACTCAACTTGAAAATCTGAACGAAATTTCGTCTGAAATGTAATTGAAATTTCATCGGAATTTCACTCACCGACACTTATTGAACCCAAGGAATCCCACATCGGATTCCCAGTCATATGTGTCATGCCCACACAAAACGCTGAACTTTCTTAGAATCTTCACGATCTACAACGAGGCACTCACCGGCTATTCCGACCCCCGATACGGCTGCGGCATCCTCTAAAAGTACGGCGACGTTGCTGGTGTCGGGTCCGTCGTTTACGTAATCTCGGAAGGACATTTTTAGATCTTGAGCTCCTATATGGATCAGATATTTTAGAAAATTTTGAAATTTTTGGGTGAAAATTTTTTAAAACATTCTGATTTTTTTCTTTTGTTAATTTTCAAAAAAAAACTTCTTTATCAAAAACTGAGACAAAATAAATAATTCAAAATATTTCCAAAAAATCAGAAAAATAAAATAAAATCGGATAAAATCTCACTGGATCTACACTCATTTATGGCTACTACAAGGGTCGCCCCTTCCAACAAAAGTGAAACGCTCAAAATAGCAAGCGCAACACCTGACGACTCCACCTGCACAAATCATTGAGACGTTTCATCGGAATGAGACGTCTGGTTGTAGATCCAAACACACAATAACTTTTCTACCAGACAGGCAACATGCAACTTCTGGTGTTTTTACTGGCAGATGGACTTGACAATTCCTTCATCTACAACGAGACTTACCATGTGGTTAGAGTCAAAAAGAGTGCTGAAGCCGTGATAAATAGACAAGCTGCTGCCCACAAAGAAGACGCTCACGGCAGAAATCTGTACACCATAAGCGTAAGATCCGAACTTCACGTTAGATACCGGGTATCTTAACGTGTCCACGTTAAGACGTATTCAGAAAAATGAATAGTGCCGACATATTTTTTTGTATTTTTTTACTGAAAAATTGATTTTAGAAAAATTAAAATGAATTGAAACAAAATAAATCTGAAGGAATAAAAATAATCCATAAATTCTGAAAAATTACCAGCGCCCACACAAACTGTTCGGGGCCAAAGCCGTAAGGATGATCTTTTGTGGGTGCTTTAAGGCTGCTCTTTATGCCTATATACAGAAGCACTTGGTTGATTGTGTCCGCAATGGAATGAATCGCTGAGAAAAAAATCAGATCTTCTTCAGATCGTTAAATCACGAGGGATCACGATAATGTCATTTGATGGTTTTTCTCATCACGTTGGAAGAATGTCTGATCGATTCACCTTCTGACAACATGGAACCAGAGCCAGTCCACAGGAATGCACCGATCTGCAAACATTAACATCTTCTGCACTTGTTAGTGCTGTTTCACCTTTGCAAATGACAGAACAGAATTAGTAACGATGGCAGTGACCACAGCTTTAAGTCCGACTGTCTGTATATATCAGTTGATCATCGTTCACTGTATGAACGATCGCATACTTCTGCGGGAGCAGTGGCTGGCTTTACAAAATCCTTTTGTGTTTTTTTCACGGCGAGAAGTACGTGCACCAGAGCTTCTTCTCCTTTGATTCTTGAGGCAATTTTATTCACTGATCACATTAGATCAAAATCAGAAATAGGTGTTCAGAACATCAGAACGGTCATCATAAATCAGTTTGCTTACAAATGTTCTTCAGTACATTCATCTGTCTTTTCTGAATATCACAATGTGCTGGTGCTGGTGTTGATTTCAATGGTGTCACTGTTGATGGATTTGGTCGCGCAAATAGAGAAGTTGGTGACCTTGGTGATATACTGCTGATCTTCATACTGCTTGTTCTCAATTGTCGTGATAGGTTTCCATGATTAAAGATCGGGGTAGTCCTCTGTTGAACTTGACGTAAGGAGTTCAGACGCCCTCCGATGATGAAATTCATCATAAAATGGGGAAAGGAAAGAGGAAGGTTGTGTCGTTGTAGAATGGAAATGACCCCGAATGCCAACTCCAAAGAGAACGAAGGCGAATGAGCACGAACCAGGAGATTCTGAGGTATTCTTATGTCTTAGAGTGGCAAAGAGACGCTCTAAGTTCTTTGACTTCACTCAGTAAACGAGCACGACTTACGTACCAGAAAAAAACGAACCGTTTGATGCTCAAATTTCGTTTCATTTTTAACGGTTGGCAAGATCATGACCGATCCTACACAAGATGATGAGTCCTCTGAAAGCCCAAAGAAGACATCGGAATATGAGTGAGTTTCTTAAGGCTGGTCCGTCATTGATGATTATACCAGCTCCAACACCGCTGATAGTGAGCGGATAGAGCGTAGAGAAGAAGAACAGCAGGTTGCACAACTATCATCCAACGTCATTTTAGCATAATTAACATGATCAGAGCCCTCGCCGATCAGAACGACGCTCAGACAGGGACCGCTCTCCACAGAGTAGGTCCGAGACATCAGTTCGGGCGGAAAGAAGACGAGACAGCCCGACAAGGGAACGCTCTCCAAGAAGAGACGATCGCCGTTCATACCGAAGCGAACGACAGAGGGATGATGATCGTCGCTCATATCGAGACAGCCGTCCATATCGTGATGAGAGGGGAAGAGACGATTATCGCAGGCGTCGTAGCCCACGTGATCGATCCCCAAGAAGAGACAGAAGCCCAAGAAGGGATAGAAGCCCCAGAAGATATAGGAGCCCGCCACGCGACTCCAGAGCACCTTTAGAAGGCTGCTGCAGAGGCTGTCTGAAGGCTTATTCCGCTCGTCGAAAGGTGAGATCACGATATGATGTTCCATTTAGACCATCACTAAATCCACAGGCTTGTCTTTGCCAAGTTCCATCTCGTTACAGGATCACCACCATGCCAGAAGGAGGCTGTGTCGTCTGTGGTTGTAAAGGGTGCCACCTTGAAGACCTCGGTAAAGGTTCTGCAGGCGAGTTCAGACCACCACCAGGATATACAGGAGGCGTCCCCAGCAAGTAAGCCTAACCATTTGAATCTCAATTTTCCCGCCAAAACTGATCTGTACAGCTCATCAGAATCTTCTACTTCTTCGAGAAAGAGGTCATACGACGTGAGCCAGTCCTTTCTTTATCTTCGTTTTCTTCTAATTTTGGAATGAAAAACACTGTCGTACGACAGTTTTTATTGTTTAGAGTTTGCTTTCTGTTTCTGAAGTCTTCGCTTGTGTCAGTGACAAAACAGGGTGGAGATGACAAGAGAGATACTTTAATAATACATTTGTCAAAGAATTGTCTCCATTTATGGACAAAACTGAGGGCCAGCAGGACGAGCAGGAGAGGAGCCCAAAGAGACAGAGAGAAGATGACGAATAAACATGCCAACATTAAAGATCTCGATAGACTTTTTAAAGATGAATCAGAGTTGGAATGTTTGTCCATCGATGAAGATGTCTCCTGTCTTCTTTTGTCATATGAGTGGCGTCCACAAGTCACGTGCGGGATGTAAAAATTGAGAAGCTCATAAGTGTGATCACGTCAAAATGAAGACTCTATATTTATACTCCTCAGAAGAGGAGGCGTTGAGTAGCGGATACTCCTGCCCATTGGCTGAAAAAATTTTCACTTGGCCCAAAAGTGAGACGGGACCACATCAGAGGATAAGAGGAAGGAGTGTTGTCGTTGGTGGACACTTCCTCCCTGATGGGTACGTGGTTTACGTTGGAATGTGCGTGTGCGTGGCTCTCCTTGGCTTCATAATCTCTGCTGGTCTGGCGTCTGTGTCCTCTATTGACTCTTGGACGGCATTGACTGACCTCCTGATTCTGAACAACAGGAAGACTGGAAGAAGTGCTCGAAGACTTGGAATTGGAAGGCAACTTTGACAAAATGTTGGCCGGTATGTCGATATAGCCACTGCTGTTGGAGCGGTGGGAGCTGCTAAAGACGTAGGAGTTGACAGAGGGCATGTTGTTTTCGTATAGGTTCGTGCGTGTGCGTGGGTGTGATGTGAGTTCTGTTCTTGAAGAAAACAATCTTATCCCATTTTCTTTTGTTTTTCGGTCAAATTTCGAATTCTCAAAAAGTCTCAACGGAGTTTTAGCGACACCTGACACTCCGATTTTTTAGATGCTAATTCATCTGCAAGATTGGCATGACCACCAGATGGACACCTCTTATTTGTGTCCACGGGTGCCAAGATAAGGCACTGCATACCTCTTTGAACTCCGTCAGTGTCCTCGTCCTCAGTGGATATCTTTTGTATCATTTGCGCAAATCCCGTGGGGTTTAACGGCACCCTTCAAAAAGAAAAACGCTTGGACATCTCCGATCCAATCTGCCAAAGAAGCCCGTGCCACGTAATTAAAGTTCCATGGGGAGGGCTGTCGAAGGTGATGAAGAAGCAGCAGAGAGATCAAGAGATCTGAATCAGTTCCAGGATGAGACGGTCCGCATCACAGAATGAGAAAAAGTCACAGCGGTCACTTGCATTTAGTTTGATTTATTTTCATCCACATTTTTGTGAAGAAATATTCACAGTTGTACAAAATCTGTTATCGAGCGGTCATCAATGCTACGAATTCAGGGTAGTCTAAAGATGTCAAATGAGATTCCTGAAACATCACATACCGATCTCTCCATCTCCATTTACATCAGCAGCAGCGAATAAATCAGAGGCATCTTCAGTTGATTCTCCTAATTTCTCCATGACCCGCAGTACATCTTCTTTTGTGACATACCCTTTCTGTTCTTCATCGAAAACACAGAAGATCTATTATTTCAGAGAAATCACGTGTATGTAGACTCACATCGAGAGTGACATCCTCTGCACTCGCTTGGAGGACACGGCTAGCCATCATTTCGGCAAATTCATCAAAGTCTATCTCTCCATTTCCGTCCTCATCAAACTCTTTGATCATCTCCTCTACTTCTGTTTCAGAAGCTTCCTGTCCTACATGATTCAGACAAGGCAAACGACAAATAAAATACCCAAAGATGCCATGACTGCACCAATCTCTTTTGTTGTGATTGTGCCGCTTCCATCTTCATCAAATAAGGAGAAAGCTTCTTTGATCTCTAAAAGCTGTTGCGGTGTGAGATTGGCCGCCATGATGCAATCCTTTCCGAACAAAAATAGCACAGTAAAACAACATCCCGCCTTGACACATCAACGACATGAGTGAATATCTAGCTTTAGAGGCCAGATTGAGGAAAGTTGAAGCAGTTGATCTCCTCTCATGATCACAGGAACCTCAACCAACAGCTTGATGCAAAGAAAGACAAAGTCATCGAGGAATCTGACCAGATCTTTGTGAGTGATCACGATCAAAGAAGATGAAACTAATCATTACAGCGTGGTCAAATCGCTAAAGCAGGACATAGTCGGCCAGAATCAACAAAGACCACACCACGGGATCACCGTCCGGAATCATCAAGAAGCAGTAACTCAAAAGGATCTAGCCGAACAGTCAGCCGTTCTTCATCACGGCGAGATGTTGCTGTTCCAGAGCAGTGAGTGATCGATACTTCACCATGACTCATTTTTTATCATTATAAACAAAACAACGCTAAAGAATAGTTCAAACTCTTCAATAAATCAGGGAGATATCACCAGCTAATTTGAATCAGATTTGTGGCGCCAAGTGTTGTTTATGAAGAGGAGACACGGCCGATAATGCCTCTAAAGCTCGGTGAGGGAACTTTTATTTGAACAAAAAAACACCAGAATTAATAATACTGACTTCATTTGGAAGCGAATAGTAGAGAGCCCACAGCAGAACATTACCGCAATGAAAACATGGCACACCTGAGAGAAGAGATGCAAGCATTAAGAAGAGAGAACCTCACCCTCCTGGAGGATAAAAAGAATCTTCAGGTAGCTCATGAATCCCGTATTCAACGCGGGAAATTTGAATTTTGAAAAAATACAAATCAATTCCTTGCAGAGTCAGATGAGCAGGATGGAACAATTGTTGCGAACACAAGAGGACAAGATTACAAATTTGGAGACACGGCAGCATGAACTCTTGTCCTCTGAAGAAAAGTTGACGAACGATGTTGCAACAACAGAAGTGAGACATCTTACCCACTGAAATTACACGAAGATTTGAATTATTCACTCTATAAAACATATGATGATGCGGTCCAGGCGCGTTTGTCCAAGAGCCAATCCAAAGCGGAGGATTTATCGAGGAAAGTTGGACTTTTACAACAGCAACTAGCACAGAGTCACCGCGAGCTTGACAATGTTGTCAAAGAGAAGAAGCATGCTGAGAACGACAGAACACAAAGAGAAGGTGATTGTGATTAGATATAACCAAAGATATTCACCACATTTAGGACGATTGAACAGAGCGTTGGAAGACGTCGAAAAATTTAAAGAGGCACTGCGACTTGCAAAGAATGCAGAGAACAACACCAACTCAAACTTGAAAGCGGCACTGGAGAAGATACAACTAGAAAACAAAAAGTTAGAGAGGCAAAAGTCAGAGCTTCTCACCGCCTTTCAGAAACAATTGAAGCTGATTGACGTTCTAAAGAGGCAAAAACTACATCTCGAAGTGGCCAGAAAACTCAGTTTCACTGAAGAGGAGTTCAATCGTATACTGACCATATCGTAGTAAAGACATTGTTGTATTGTCTTTATCCAATTGAAAAATTCAACAAAAACACATGCAAACTACAACAGAAGTTTTATTTCGTGTTTAAAAGCTCCCTTTTGTGACCATATCGTCCGCCTTCTTTACATCTCCTACGGCCATCCTGGTGAATCTGTCGCTGCACGCCATTCTTATTCTTTCAGAAGTAAGCGGCGCGTTGATGGGAAAGAATCCTTCCAAGTCTTCTTCTTTTCTGGCTGCCCTGATGGCTTCCTAGAATAGGTCAATCTACAATGCTGTAGATGTGAGATCTTGTGGCGCGAAGCGCCATCTTAAGTCTGCGAAATCTGTCACCTTGATGGCAAAGAATGTCGACATTCCCAGTAACAACGGAGGTTCTGTAAATTATCAGAAATTTCCTCCACCCCTCATCTACAACGAGACATACCTCCCACAGCCTTTGAGGACTGTACAGCTATTGTCTCGTATTTAGGATCAGCCGAGTCCGGCATCAAAGTGATGCGCCAGTCTACCGGAATGTCGTCTGCAGAAGCTGAAAAGTCATGGAAATTTCACAGAACATATAAAAAATGTCGACACCAGGGTGTCGACAAAGAGGTTGAGGATACGGATTTTGTATGTTCCGGGCCCTGCGGTTTGTAATTTTCCGGGGGTGTTGACCCATGGGTGCTGCTCATCACCCCATACCAACTCTTCTATGGACACAAGCCCCGCCCCCTGCATAAACGCTCCCTCGATCTACAACGAGTCAGGATTTTCACGAGAGAATAAATGTCAAGGAATCGTATTTTTTGGCAGTGATGAGAGTTGTAGACGAAGATATGCTTCACCTGTCCAATGTCGATTGTGGGATTGATTGGGTCTCCGACATCCAAAACCATGTCGACTCGTAATATCTTGTGGTCTCCAGTCAACGTGTCAATCTACAACGCGTCAAAACGTATCTTTTGACTATGACTTCACCTCCACTTCTGTGCAGGTCGTTCCAAGAGTGAAATACCTCCACACTTTTCCGGTGTTTTTCATGATGTCATAACCCTCGTGCTCAGACTGTTCACATGTCATCATGACGTCATGAAAAGTGGCATCTACAACTTGCCTTGAAGAATCCTTGTGAAGATAGAGATACGCGGTCAAAGTAAGCCTTCACGGCGACCTGGCCGAATGTCGCATCAGGGTTTGCCTTCCTGTATGGCGCCAACCTGAGATTTTTAAATTTCAAATAAAAAATCTTCAGATCACCACAGAATCTCAACGATAGATATGGGAAAACTCATCGAAAATTCGAGGAAATCTCACCTCTCGTTGAGCTGTCTTGCGGCGTCCAGCGCAGCACCTCCGTAGATATCTGTGGACATGGAGGCCGCTGAAGGTGAAGCGTTGGGTATTTTGTCTGTTGCCATCTCTTTGATGCGCACGTGTGACACGTGTATACCCAACTCGGAGGCGACCACTTGTGCGACCTGGGGTGTTTAGTTTCACGCCAGATTTTCCCGCCAAAATCAAAATCGGAGGATCGGTGTGTTTGAGGCGTACAGAAGAATCTTGATTAAAATAAAATTCCTTTGTTATCTGCGTATCTCCGCGGTCTTTACCGCTCAAAGAAACATATTTTTGTATGTTTACTGAATTACAAGCCTCAAAACCCAACCCATAATGACGAAAAGATACCCTCCATCATATAACACCATCACGACTCACCTTGGTGTTGAGACCTTGCCCCATCTCCACCCCACCGTGTGTCACGAGGACAGTTCCGTCGAGGTATACGTGGATCATGGCGGATCCTTGGTTCAGGAACATCGCGTTGAAGGCGACTCCATATTTAGAGGGTATCAAGGTGATGCCTTTCTTTCTATGTTTGTTTTGAGAGTTGTAGATCTCTATTTCCTGGAAAATTTCAGGAAATTTCGAGGGATATTTGTGAAATATTCTGGAATAAAATATTTAATTTGATAGAGATTTAAATTATAAAATATATTGAAATAAATAAATTACCTTGAGGCGACGATCAAAATCGGCGGCCTCTTTGCATTCATGCCAGGATTTCCGGACGTTCTTTGTGACCGGAAAGTTGTAGTAAGTCATGTCCCCCTCATTGTAGAGGTTCTCCTCCCTGACCTGGACCCGTCTCAATCGTCTGTGCCGTTTCATTCAGATGAGACTCACCACTTCGGGCCTGACGTTTAAGTGTGATGCGACATGTTCCACATAGGCTTCTGCAGTCATATATCCTTGAGGCCCACCAAATCCTGGAAAATTCAACATTTTAATTTTTTGTCGACATTTTTTAGTCGACCTTTTTTCATTTGAAAAACTTTTCAGCAACTTTTCGAAGAATTTTTCGAGAGTTTTCTCCGAAAAATATCTCCACCAACTTTGAAACCGTTTGCATTATTTTTCACCGAAATTTCACTAAAATTTCGTAATACCTCTGAAAGCGGTATTGGACGCCAAGTTGGTCCTGGCAACCCTCCCTGTATTTCTGAAATTCGGAATGTTGTAGGAACTGTCACAGAATAATATTGCTCTGTCTAAGACGGCGACGGAGAGATCGTGGGAGATTCCACCGTTGGCGAATAACTCGATGTCGACACCCCGAATTTTCCCGGAATTGTCGAACCCCACTTTGTAGGTGGATTTGAAGGGGTGGCGACCTCTGTTCTATTTTTAGATTGTAAAATTATAATGAAGAATTCGAAATATCAAATATGTTCTGCAATCATCGACGTAAAATCCGATGAGATTTCGGATAAATAAATTACCCGGTGATGGTCATGTCAACCGGACGCTCCGCGATGAGCCGAACTGGTCTCTGAGTGTAGTAAGAAGCCAAGGCGGCAGCAGATGCAAAGTTGACGCTTCTCGTCTCTTTCCCGCCAAAACCGCCACCGACTCTGCCGACCTTTGCGATGACTTTGTTGATGGTGATCCCGAGGGTACCCGCCTGGTTTTTTTATTGAAGAGAAAATATTTTTTCTGAGAAATGGAAATTAAAAGTTTTGAAAATGAAAAAAAATTGATTTTTTATTGAAGAGAAAATATTTTCACACAAAAAGAATTTTGTGGAATTGTTTAATTTCAAATTCACGAAAAAAATTGATTTTTTATTGAAGAAAACATTTTTTACACAAAAGTTTTTTAATTTCTAATTCGCGAAAAAACTGCGTGAAATAATTTTTGTGAAATTTTAAAACAAAAAAACTGACCACAATCTTCTGTGACTTATGTGCATTCTGAGTGGAAGTGTAGACGAAGAAGTCTTCTTCATCAGGGACGACTAAACAACTCTGGGTCTCAAAGTAGAACTGCTCTTGTCCCCCCATGTACACCTGCACAATTGATTGAGACGAGTTCAATGATTTGTGCCCCACGATCTCAAGGATTTGGGTGTGTTATGAGATGAAATTTCGGTGAAATCTGACCTGACCATCGACCACGTGATCACATTCCTGGAACGCCTTGTCCACGTCATTATTCGTCACACCATGTACAACGGGGAAGAAGGAATCCGCCTGCATCCGTCACCAAAAATAGAACGGCACGAAAATTTGTGCCCACCCTTATGGCCTCGTCGATGGAATAAACTCCGGGTAACTCCTCGTACTCAACTACAACGCGTTTTGCAGCTTCTCTGGCGGCTAACTCTGTCTCCGCAACAACGATTCCTATGGGCTGACCGAAATGAAGCACCTGATGACGTCATAAAAAATTCAAGGAAATTTCGGGGGAAATAAAAGCACCTCTTTCGATGCGAATAGCTCTTCATCGGCGATGACGTCACCCCAGAGGTTCGAGCCGGGGATATCTTTAGCGGTATAAATACCCACCACTCCCGGTATCTACAACGGTTAATTTCCCCTCCTTATTTATAATTTTAATTTTTTGTCAGAAGAAAATTCGTTTAGATTTTTCCAAGAAGTTTCTCACCTCCATGCCGGGGTTGGTGTCGACATTCAACAACTTTGCGTGACCCTTTGTCGACATGATGAGTGCAGATGCGAGCTCTCTGTGTTGTTTGGGTATGTCGTCTATGTACCTGGCCTCTCCTGTGGTTTGTTTTTTGGCGCTGAGATGCGGTTCGGACTCTCCGACGGAAGTACCGCGCTTGTGAAGGCGGTATCTGTGGTATTGAGCGTTGTAGACTGAGAGGTGATGGTATAATGTCATAAAAACGCGTGGTCGTGTGTATTGCAGCAGAGCTGCAGTGAGATAATGTGGCTATATAGATGATTGTAGAGGACTTTATGCACGCTGTGGAGCCGCACTGCCCCCGTAGACTTCTATAATATGGAGGAAGATACTTTCACCAACCACTTCAAAGATATAAAATATTACTTCTGCTGTCCTGAAGGTGTGATCCCCTCGAATGCCTTTCCCGTGGATTGATGGAGCTCCTCCGCCACTCCCATTGTCTTTTTCAATATAGACAGAAAGAACTTGAAGAAAAAGCTGAGGGCCAATGTGGTCCTGAACTCCGCTTGCCCACCGGGGACCCTGTCCCCTTCCAGCCCGACCTGGAAATTTCAGCGAAATTTCGATGAAATTTCATCGGAATATCGGTGATAACCACTCGGGAAAGAAAATGTCGACCCGGGTTCGATCCTTTCCGGCGGGTGATTTTTTGAAATTTTGTACCTCTTCGAGCAGGACTTTGACAGATTTGTCGAAAGTCTCCATGGTTAATTTCTGCCCGATAAGTGACTGTTCTGTTTTTGGCGCCAAAATCGTAATCGGTGCGAGACCTCCGAACCCGAGCTTCGCCTTCACGATGTTGTTGTCTGTTTATTCAATTTATTTCGGTGTATTTTTGGTTGCAGGATTTGAAATTTAAAATGTGACGATAGGCGGGAACTTGATCAGAATTCAAATCGTTTAAGAAGTGAAAAAAGACAAATAAATCACCTTGATCAACACGCATGAGCATGCCAGAAGTAACAATGGCAATATCGTCTTCTCTTCGCCTACTCTGTTTATAAGCCTCGATGTAGTCCTCTTCAGTATTCCAAGGTATCACTTGAAATTTCAGTGAAATTTCGAGGAAAATCGGAGTTACGTATGTTCGGGAAAACTCACCGACATGTGACAATATTTCTTCCGGTTTCATGTTGACTTTTTTATATCCGGTGAAGAATTTATCTCCGATGCTATGGAGCTGACTTCTCTTCCCGCAGATTGTACATAAAATGTCGCTCCCTGAGGACCATTATTTTTTATTCATGGATGTTTTGTAATATAGAATTGGTGTACATGTCGTAATGACATGATGCAGATCTTCATGACATGATCTCGTGCATCGATGACATGCGGAATATTCCGATGTACAGTGATGACGTCACTCACCAGAGCCAATAATACGGGGTTGAGGTCGCTTATAGGTGATGCATTCACTATGTTTCCTCCTATGGTTGCGACGTTTCTGATTTGTGTTCCCGCGAATAGATGGAGTTGGTCCAAGATGCTGTGGATCAGACGTTTTCTATGGGACTGCAAATATCAGTCTCGTTGTAGATACCCATTCCAAGAATTTCTCGAGAAATCTCACGGAGAAAAAATATGACTCGTTGTAGTTGGATAAGAATGATTTTGAGATTTTTTCAGCGTTGTAGAGGGTAATAAACATACCAAGTTGTCGGGGAGGTTCTTCTCGTGTTCTTTAAGCTCAGATAATAATCTACTGAGTGTAACTGCTGACCCGATATGTATGGATTTATCCCCAATATCCAACTGTCATCTTCAATTTAAAATTTTATTTGAAATTTAAATTTTATTCTTGTCGAAATAAAAAACATTTTTTTAAATTCAAATCTCGAGACCATATTTTTCCTCGAAAAAACTTGAAATTTCAGTGGAATCCCACGATCACCTTGGTGAGTTCTGGCACGTTTACTGGCGAGATTAACACTGGAAATGTGGTTCCTTTAAATCTAAAGTCGATTCCAAGTTCCGTACTACCAGAGATGATTTTGGCATGGGGGTGCTCAGCCTGCAAGTTTCAAAAAATGAAACACGGAAAATTTCTCGGAAATTTCGAATGAGAAGAGTTTGAAAAATTAATCAGGGAGCAAAAGAGATTTTTGCTGTTATTTTCTGAGCGTATTTTTGGCGATCTACAACCAGCACAAAAGTCAAAAAATTTATTTTTGTGACAAAGAAACTTGAACACTTTGCAGTAAGATATCTCACCTTGATATCTAATAAATCAGATAGGGAGGTGGGGGCGTACCAGCTTGCACTCTCATTCGTCAATTTCACGGGTCTTCGAGTCTCATTCTTCAACTGTTCTGGGAACTGGGGGTCTTTGGAGGGGTCATACGGCGCGAATTTCTGCGAAAATTCGTGAGATTTCATGGAAAATTTTATTTTCAGGACAAGATGTCTTGTGAATAGAATTGAGATATCATAAAATTTAATTACTCTGTTTTCTGGCGGCTGGACTGTGTCTTTTGTATCATGGCAAAACTATTCACATCAGGTCAAAATTTCGTAGAAATTTCGTGGAAATCTCACCGATTTTGCCGCATCTACAATGGGGCGGTATCCTGTACATCTGCATAAATTTCCATCCATGCATTTTCTGAATGTGTTGATGTCAGGTGAAGGATCATTCTTGAGTCCAGTGTACATCGACATGATAAACCCTAGAACTCTCAATCTACAACGACATATGACGCCATCACCGATCAAAATGATGTCATTGTTGAATTTGTGAAACATTTCAAATATATAATGCAAGAAAGATACAAAAAAATACCAGGGGTACAGAAACCACACTGAGAGCCACCCCAAATGGCAAGTCTCTCCTGCACTGGATGTAACTCTTTGAAGACGGAGCCGATCCCTTCTACAGTGGTGACCTCCATACCATCCACATAACACAGGGGCACAAGGCAAGAGTTGACTGCTCGATGTCTAAAGAGTCAGAAATGACGAAAAATGTATAAGGCCTCACATGACTTGATCCTTGTCTTTGTCATAATTAGAGATGGTTACAGTGCAGGCTCCACAACCCCCCTCACCACAAGCTAGTTTTGTTCCCGTTAAAGAGGCATTTTCTGGGAGTGTTAGAGGATGTGCTGATGAACTGAATCCATACTGCGGATATAATCAATGAGCGGCTCAGCAGGGTTTATGTCTTTACTTTTGACTTCGACTTTCTTTCCGTTCAGAAAGAAGTTCAATGTCTCCTTATATTGTGCCTATGGTTTTCAATACACGCCATAAAATGCTGCAGATATCCTCACTGTATTAAGCGTTCTCAGGGGCTTCGTCTGTTTATTCGTCTTCAGACATATACGACGCCCTAATCGCCCCGCGGTCAGCATGATTGGAGATCGCTTTGTTTGTAAAAAAGCGGAAGAAGCGTCGAGCACGTGACCTTCCCGAGACGGCCCGTCAAACCGATTTCTCTTTGAGATTTTGGCACGCGTGCCTTGAGGGCAACACACCCACCCTCTTTAGCCAAAATTCTTTTTATATCATCTGTGTGCGTTCTAAAATCGCGAAAACATCAAGAAACACTGTCAGTGAGTCTGTTGAAGGAGCCATTGTCTCTGGTGGATGTACCATCTTTATAACTACTTTTATAATAGAAGTTTCAATATTTGCTGAAGTGGTGTTGTAGACAAGGTCAGAAAAAAGGTATTCGAAATCATTCCCAGCCTTCCCTCGTAACATCCTCAAGATGATCAGAACACCTCAACATAAAGTCACCGAACAAGAGCTCCTTTTTTGATTGTTTAGAACTGTCTTACGGCTTGACCACCGTTGTTCTCTTCAGCAGGAAGCTTCTGCTTGTGTCTGTTGCTGTGTACACGCTGCAGAGCATCTTGTTGGCTATTTTTGTCTGCATAGATACCGAATCGGACACCTGTGGGTATTGCCTGAAAGATTGCTTATACCCACTGAAACCCGAAAATAGGACCAAAGCACACATACACAAACCAACATGGGCGTCATCAGTTCAAAGCTGAAGAAGACGTCCACTTCTGACGTGGAAGAATTCAACGATGCAGACAGCAACACTCGGCCGCCGTCTGAAGGATCATCGACAGGCAGAAGTGCAAATTTGGAGGTGGTCGTCTTTGTAGGACCACCTGGATGTGGAAAAGGAACACAGGCACCGAAGATCGCAAAGAGATTTAGATTAAAACATGTCTCGACAGGCGATCTGCTAAGACAAGAGGTTCAATCAGGCTCTGCACTGGGCATCGAGCTTGCAGGTGTGATGCAAAGAGGTGGACTTGTGTCAGATACGATCATCGTGGAATTAGTGAGGAAGGTCATCTTGGCCGAATTTTTAAGAGGAGGAGGAGTTCTATTGGATGGATTTCCGAGGACACTGAACCAAGCGGAGCTGGTGAGCTGAAGGAGATACATCTGATTCTGATATTATGAAGCTCGATCAGATGGTTGCTAAAGAGGATGTCAGCATCAATTCTGTTATTGAATTCAAAATCAATGAGTCGGTCCTCGCCGAACGTATCACAGGCAGGAGAGTTCACTTACCAAGTGGAAGGTGGGTCTTTGATGGACTTTAAGTTTTTAAAAGACCAGAACCATGTTTAGTTGAGATCATTCTAAAATCGTCATCAGATCATATCATATAAAGTTCAACCCACCAAAAGTGGAGGGGAAAGATGACGTCACAGGTGAAGCCCTGATACAGCGAGCAGACGACAAACCAGAGGTAAGTCTCCTCATCCCAATGTCTCTGACGTGTACAGACATTCAGCACCAGACTTGAAGACTACCTCTCCCTCACTTTACCAATATTAGGATACTACTCTAACGCCGGCTTACTGAATTCGATTGACGCGTCTCAACCTGTAGACATGATTTACAGGCGAATAGAGAGTATCTTAGACAGCAAAATGTAACATCGAAGGTGCGGTTCTATTTATAGATTCATGGGCTATTTTTAAAATGAACAGAATGCATCTGGACGGTTACCATCACAAATTGCGGTTCGCTTTTCTGGAGGGCAAGAGATCGGGAATAAAGCCACAAAGGGACGAAGGCGATCTATTTATAGATTCATGGGCTATTTTTAGTGGCATCTCACTCATAAGATCGAGTTTATTCTAAAGTTGCAGAGGACAATCTTGCGAGGACGTGCTTGGACTCAGGTCTGCACTTTGGGTCAGGAGACCATGCTTCTGTCAACAGCTTCTTTAGCCATTCTGGGTACTTGTGGGTGTCCAGTTTGGGCCTCGCGCAGTGTTTGACTGATTGTAGAACGATTTGGATTTCCATTCTCAGTTTGTATTCGCTGAATGGTTTGACGTGTTTTCCCGCCAAACTTTTCGTGAAGATTTCCCAAATGATGATGGCGAGGCTGTACACATCGGAATACGCGGTCAAAGTCTGGTTGTTGTAGACCTAGTTGTAGACAGTCAAAACGAATAGAAATTTCTCCGAATTTACCTCTGGGGAGCTGTAGATGAGATGGCCTTTACAACAATCCAAAATCTTGTCGGCAGTGACGTCATCACTCTCATTGGCTGCTCTGGCTTGTTCCAAATCCATTATTTTTACGGTCCAATCTTGGTCCACCTGTCAGAATTTCAGACTTTAAGACTCTCTACAACGATGTAGATATACGAACCACGAAGCTGTGTGGTGTGAGGTTGCGCAAGATGACCACCGGACTACAATCGTGTAATGCGCTGAGAGACCTCGCACATTCTGTACTCAATATCATCGCCTCCTGAATAAAATTAATAATATATTATTAATATATTTATAGTATATTAATAATATGCAATCATAATCAATTTGACATCTTTAAAAGGTGCGGTATCTACCGAGAAAATCACGGTATGGAACCGTGATCTTTTCATCTGATTAACGTATTGAATAATTAAAAATCCAAACCTGAAGCGTCAAATTTGATTTTGGGTCGGTTAACAATTTCGAAAGATTTCCTCGTTGTAGATTGCCGACAACCAAGGTCAGCTTCGGTTCAATACTGCTCCCAAAAAATTGTGCCAATCTGTCACATTTCGTGTTTCTACAGACATTAAATGCGCTAAAAATAGAAACATCGTTGTAGACGATCGATCTCCTCACTTGAACATCTGCACTTCGTGGTCGAATCTCGCTTTGATCTGTTCAGTGGACTGTTTATATAGTTTCAGTATGACCTGAAAAGTCAGCGAAATTTCGAATTACGTACTCACGTTATCTTCTTTATAAGTTCCGTGCATGAGGAAGTGTTCTCTCTCTTCCCGTAACTCATGCTGTGCGATGAGTTGCTTCATATCGATCTCAGGACGATTTACTTGATCTACAACGAGTCAGAAAGTACGGGGGGTTCTTCATCTGTTCTGAGAATTGGGACGAAGTGCACAAATAATAATTTATAACGAATAAATCTGACGATCTACAACGAGATTGCGGCAGAGCCGCCACCACAAAATAAATGATCAAGAAATGAGATTATTTTTGAAATAATATGTCGATCTACAACGAGACAGAAAACTCACATGAAACGCTCTCAAGCCCGACTTGTCTGAACTGCTGAGTCAAACTTCCACTCGAGCTCATCGCGCTCAGCTTCTTCGAATCACTTCTGGATAACGGTATTGGACTTTTGCGCGGGGAATTCAAATTTTGAATCTGGTCGAGCCGGTCCAGTATGACTTCGAATCTAGGTCGATCTGCGGGAAGTTGCTGCCAGCAGTCGCGCATCAACTGTGCGTATGGAACTGAACATTCTGCACCTGAAAGATGTTGATAGAATGTCCATGAGGTCAAAAAGATGTCTTGGAATGAAAACGAAGATGTCGTACCTATTGGAGGTCTCAATCTCTCCTTGGTGACTCCCACGATGATCGCCGGTTTATTCATACCTTGATACACCTAAAAAAGAGTCAGCGTGAGGAATCGAACCCCGAACCGTGAGGCACCTCTTGTCTGGTATAGATCTCCCACAATACAATGGCAAAACTATAAACATCGACCTTTTCAGTGTACCCGTACCCCTCAAAGACCTGATCCGTTTTAAATTTAAATTCAATAAGATTCAGAAAAAAAGATTTGGAAAATTCGAAAAAAAAACCGCGAAAATCCGAAATTCAAATTTTGAAATCGTTTCATACCTCTGGTGCGGTCCAAGGAAGAGTACCACAGAATGTATTATTGGTTTCCCCCTTTTGCACCGCCAATCCAAAATCGGACACCTTGCCAAGTCAGACAAATGACGTGTCACCACGCGGTTATTAACGTGCGGCTTGTGCGTTAGTGGTGGGACAGAAACATAACGTGCCATCGCGGTATTTACCAAAAATCGAGTTGTAGAGCGTCAAATAAATAATTGACCATCTACAATTCCCTCACCTTCACGTTGAAATCTCTGTCCACCAACAAATATTCAAAAAGTCAAGGAAATTACACGAAAATTTCGAGATCACGGTACCCTACCGCGATGAATCGCGTCGTCTTACCGTGAACAAAAAGGATACTGTGAGACTTTAAATCCCGGTGGATTATGGTGGGGTTAAACGTGTGTAGATAGTTGACCCCTTTGGCCGCGTCCATTGCCATTTTTACTTTTATTGGCCAATTTAATTCTATATTTTTATCTTGCAGAACCTGAAATAATAAATCGTAATTCTTTTCGTTGAAAAATCAAAATAAATTTGTTACAAAAATCAATCCGCACAAAGACACCAAAAATCCTTGAGATAGATCGAAGTTGTGTTGGCTTCATCATACTATTTTACGATACGGTTGTAGATGGAATTGTAGATGGGGTTACCTGATATAAACTGCCACGCTCGATATACTCTGTCATGATTAAAGTGTCTCTCCCTTGGAAAATTCAATGAAATTTCACTTATATCCGCCAACAAAATGATGCGGCAAGCAACCGCGATTTTCGCGGTACATAACCGTGTTCATCCCGTGAGATATTTTTGCGCGTCAGTAAGCGTGGTGATTCGCGGTTTCTTACCCTGTACACAAGTGCCCATAAAGAGGACGATTTGAGGATGTCTCAGGCGTTTCAGCATCTCGCTCTCTCTTTCAAATTCTTTACGTGTGTCACCATCTAAAATTCCACGAAAGATCCTCTTGACAGCAACCCGACAACCGTTCCATCTCATCTCGTTCACCTTTGAAATTTGAATTTCGAAAATGGCGGGAATTTTTTCCCGGAAAAAAGTTTTAAAAAACGAAAATAAATACCTCGCCACAACTACCGTTCCCGATACATCTCACAAACTCCAAGTCTTCATATCTATCTCTTGTCAATTTTCCCGCCAAAAAATACAACCGTGAATTTACAGCTCACCTCACCGTGATGGTGGAAATCTTCCTTTCAAGAGGGATACCAGGGGCAACAGGCTTCTGAAAAGACCTGTCTCGTTGTAGATTGTCAAATTTCAGATTCTTACCTGGCGTCAAAATCCGATGTGGTGCTGTTGAGACGCTGCTTCTTCGATTTTGGCGGGAGAAAATCCTCCTCTACGGGGGTCTGTGGTTGTGTGGCTTCTTCTTTGGTTCCATCATCATCAGATTCGGGAGGCACATACGTGTCCTCGATCCGCACCACAAATTTCATGACGACGCCTGCATGTGTCACTTGCGAGATATCCATAAAGATGAATTGCTGGTCGCTTTTATTGTCACAAAGACATGGCATGAAAAATTGATCATTCGAGCGACTTTGCCGAAATTTCCTCTGGAAGCGAAATAAATACCTGAAGGATTGGTATTGCTGATTTGTCCATCATTAGGATTCACTTCTGCAAGAATGTAAGTGATGATGGAAGAATGATTCACGAACAAAGGAGATAGGGCGTTTGATTAATGGACTTTTATTATGCCAAAGTGACTTTTGTTTCTGAAATAGAATAATGTTAGTAAAAAAAATTGATCATTTGCTGAAAATGAAATCATTCTTCTCAAAAGCCTTTATAAAAATACCTGAAGGGTTGGAATTGCTTGTTTGTCCATCATTGTTATTGGTCTTCGACTCTTGAGATGGTAAGCGATAGTGGAAGAATGAAATGATTTAAAATCAATCGTATAATAAATGAATGGTGTTACCTTTTGGCTCTTTGATCAATATGACGTCATCATTGAATAATCTTTCAATAGAATCTGGTCGTAGATGGATGATGTCGCCTTGTCTGCAAATGGACAGTGCTCCGCAGGCAGGCGAAATCTAAGTTATTCAATCGAAGTTCAAGTGCAGAGAAACATCATGGATAAAGTGACAAAACCGCCTGTGATTTAAACAATGTATTTACGATGTTCTGACCTGTTGATAGACAACTGCTCTCGATCCTGAGGTGACATTAAGACTGGCATGGTTTCTGGACACATTCACGCTCTTCACACCGAACCTTGTATTCCTCCCAAATTTGTTGGCCCCCTCTGAGAGGGCAATTTCGATCTTTTTGCCCTTTTGATTAATTGTCTCCAACCAGACCTTAAAGACATCACTCATCAGACTCGTTGTCGTGATGTGGAGATTAAATAATGATCTATTTTTTTTCGGATTCAAAATCATTCACAACTTTTCCAGTGAGGCGTAAAGAGGACAGGTTGTGTATCATCTTTATTTTTCGTTTATCTTGCTTGCGACAAGCCCTCTTGCAGGTGGCGCAATCCCATGCGCCACCTCTATGACGTCCCTGATCCGTTCTGAGTGTCCATACAATTACACTCAAATCATATAAAAATAACGAACAATCATTAGATAAAGCTATTTGGACATCATTTTTTGTGACGATCAGGAAAATGTGATATGACGAGGACAGGAGCTGCGCCTCGTGGTTACACAGAGCTGTTGACATCCAAAGTGCCTTCCTCTTTCGAGCTTGACATTCTTCAGAATACAACTCGATCCGTCTCGCCACTGGTGTCAGCTTCATTTTCATGTCCAAGATCGGAATGAGAAAGAGTGACACCAACCTCTTTGTATGCGACCTGTTCGCCTTCTGTCTCGAGATGAATTGGCGGGACGAAAACCTGAAGAGGTCACGGTGTTCATGTGTCTGTCGCCGAAATCTCCCACGTTGGGATTGGGAATTGTAAAATTTTCAATCAAAAAAATGATCAACTTGCGGTTCGATCCGTGAACCCGCCGTGAACACCTGAAATTTCGGGGAGAGCCAAGCTGTGAATTTCGCCTTCTGCAAGATCACAACGCAGCAGTGGGATGTTTTTTTGCCTTCTAAATATGTTTAAGAGTCTGTCATTGCTTTTTCTGCTGCTGCTGAGATACAGATAAAATAAAGTCGTGACGAATGAGAACACGACCCGAAATTCCCAAATAAAATGAAATTGATCATTTTTCCGTTTTTCTTTGAGAGTTAAAAAACCCCGCAAACCTCCGAAGAAGCTGACGACACATCGCACCAACATCACAGAGTCTGAATTCTCTGCAACTTCTAATCGAAAAGTCAAACAGTTGTTTGATAAAATAAATTTTAAAATAATGCCTGAGGTCACCCCTGCTGAAATTTCGGACTCTATTTGGATCAGATTCCCCAATTCTCGGTAATGAACACGCTAACCACCGAGATTTTTAACGTGGTGGGAGAATCTGACCAAACTCTGCAATACTTATTGCAATATTGGAATGGACGTTGATTAAATTTCTTCACAGACTCAGTCTTGCAGACTTATTCAAAATTCCTTATCACCGAGACTGACGAAATTCTGCAATGAATCAGATTTTTGAATTTTCGCGGGTAAGTTTGCGGTAATAACCGTATCCTTACGCAGAAAAATACAATGATAAGCAATACCGCAGAGCTTTGTTAGGTTCCAGAAAAATTACCCTGAATCTGTCAAAGGTGTCAAAATGACATCGTCACAATTGCTTACATCAAACTTGGCACACCATCACTCACAAACCATCCCGTCAATGTCTCTCTGTTCAAGACGAAGATTCTGGTGTGACCCTCGAAATAAATAGGCTCGAGCAGCGTTCAAGAGAAAAGCATTTTATGACGGAAAACCGCAGACCAGGGCGTCTGAATAAGTCAAAACTCGAATTGCAGCAATTTAACACTTACTCGAGCTAGGACAAGAAGAGGAGATGTACACATCCTGACTGGGAGGCACATAATCTCTCAATCTACTAGTGACTGGACTGAAGAGGCTGTGACTCAGAGGAAGGTGTGGTCGAATACGTCAAGTTTTCCTTTTGTAATTGAAAGCGTCACCTCGAAGCTAGGCTGTCTGAAAAGGATCTGTTCATGGATTGTTGTTCTCACAAATAATATGATATAATCATAATGATTGATATTGGTAATGCACAATGCGAACGACCATCAAGTTAAGTGAAAGAACTTGACACTCAGGAAAGGAGGTGTCGCCATAAATCAGTGACAGATTCCAAGCCCTTTTTGTGCACCGAAATTTGGACAAAATTCCGGAATTGCGAAGTTTCCTTCCTTTTTCTGCCACGTCATCAACATTGCGTAATCACCGATGAACAAATACAAAGAGGCACGATTGAAATATGACCAGAAGTAAACCTTTCAGCGCAAAGAAGAAAAAACAACAGCTCAAAGATAAGAGAGAGAAGAAGAGGACAGAGGAGTCAAAGAATCATGCAGATGAAGAAAGCAGCGAGATTATTTTAGAGGATCAACCTCTTAAAGAAGATGACAAACCACAAGTGAAGATTGATTCTAAAGTGGTGTGTAATACTGATTTGGTACAGGTGATCACTGCTGATCAGACAGAAAACGTCGCAGAGATCATGCTGCGAGAAGCAGCCACTCTTCATCTGCAACCAAAAGGAAGCAGAAAGAAAGATCTGAGGACCATTTTCGAAAGAGAATCAAAGGATGAGGTCGAGAAGAGGAAATCTGACGCTCATAGACCTCTCCAGATGGAGCGAAGACATCAGGTTCATTTTGTGATCTTGATCAACCCTTTCTGATCCTACAAAAAACAAAAAAATGACAGAATCAGCCATGGAACGTGCTGTCAGAGTATCTAACAGAGACACCGATAAGCATGCCAAAACGACCAGAATGGGATTTTAATTTGAGCATGGAACAACTTGAAGAAAGAGAGAAAAATGCCTTTCAGAACTGGATGAAGGAGGTGACTTTTTCTAATTTACTCGATTTATTGCAAATATTTTTGTTCGCTCATCATGGTAAAAGTGAACGACGGATGAATTTTGTTTTGTTTTTGTTTGCACATTTAATAGTTGGAAATAGAAGAGTAGTATTTGAAAATTGAATTTACATCTTCAGGTCTATGAAAAACACCCTCACAGCAGGTTGAACTATTTTGAACATAATTTAGAGGTAATCAATGTCAGAATGTCGAACCCAAATCCCTTTAACAAATGGACAAATTCCACAAAATTCATTTTTTTAAAAATTCTGGTGGAATTTTCAGCGATTTTCGCTGAACTTTCGGAGGTGTGGAGGCAACTGTGGCGAGTTGCCGAGAAATCCGATGTCATCGTGCTCGTAACAGACGCTCGTTTTCCACTGTTTCACTTCCCCCCGGCACTCTACGAATACATCGTTGTAGATCTCAAAAAACCGATGGTCTTGGTGCTCAATAAGCAGGTTGGATATTTTAATTTTTTTAATTTGAAAAAATAAAATTGGAAGGATCTAGTGGACGAGGAAGTGATTAACGCTTGGAGAGATTTTTTCAAGAAGAATTACCCTACTATCATCCTAGTAAGTATAATTCCTACTTGGAAAATTGTTTTCACATCGATTTTTAATTTCCTAGAATTTTGACTTGAACTTTTTCCCGCCAATTTCTGACGTAACACAGGTCGCTATGAATTCCTTCAGCATCATAGACACGTCCAACACAAAGGATCCCAACGCCAAAAGAAAGATGAAAAGGCAGAGAAGATACGAGACTTGTCAAGGAACAGAACAATTATTCGCCGCAATAAATTCGATCGGCTTGCAGAAAGATGGAAAAGCCATCCGGCTGACGGCCCCAGGTTCGTGATTCCAGTTTTTTGTTTGGGATTGTAGAGGAGTGCGGTGGGTGATTGGGTTTTGAGACGTTGTAGATCGAGCGAATGTACATGAGGGTGGAGATAGTGATGAGGCCGAGACTGATGAGGACGACGATCAAGAAGATGTGAGTTTTTTTGGCACTTTATGAAGCCAAAAATGATTTTTATTTTTGAAATAAATAAAAAGTTAAAAAATTTTAGGAGCCAAAACCAGCTGTTGAAATCGGACGCGACCAGGTGGGAAAGTTCTTTCATTCTACAATAGTGATGACGTCATCAGATTGTTCTTGGAATGGTCGGACACCCGAATGTGGGGAAGAGCAGTCTCATCAACGGATTAATGGGTAAAAAGGTAACAAATGTCGACAATAACAACCATCACATTTCATTGTCGACATTTATTACCCCGAAATATTTTTCCAAATCGTTCATTCACAATGCAGATCAGTTTAGACCTAATGTCGACAGGTGGTGTCGACAAGTCGGACCCCCGGACACACAAAACATTTCCAGACTATACATTTGACCCCTCAAGTTGTGCTCTGCGATTGTCCAGGTGAAGTTTCAGTCATCTACAATCGTATCAAACCAAAATCTCCCCCAAAGTTACGGAATTTGTGCCTCGGAAAATCACTCAATAATCACAGAAAAATTTTAGGAGCCAAAACCAGCTGTTGAAATCGGACGCGACCAGGTGGGAAAGTTCTTTCATTCTACAATAGTGATGACGTCATCAGATTGTTCTTGGAATGGTCGGACACCCGAATGTGGGGAAGAGCAGTCTCATCAACGGATTAATGGGTAAAAAGGTAAAAAATGTCGACAATAACAACCATCACATTTCATTGTCGACATTTATTACCGAAATATTTTTCCAAATCGTTCATTCACAATGGAGATCAGAATAGACCTAATGTCGGCAGGTGGTGTCGACAAGTAGGACCCCCGGTCACACAAAACATTTCCAGACTATACATTTGACCCCTCAAGTGGTGCTCTGCGATTGTCCAGGTGAAGTTTCGGTCATCTACAATCGTATCAAACCAAAATCTCCCCCAAAGTTACGGAATTTGTGCCTCGGAAAATCACTCAATAATCACAGGGTTAGTTTTTCCGGCGCTGGACAGGCCAAAAGCGCTGCAGATATTATGTGGTTTATTTCCAATAGCACAAGTGAGGGAACCTTTCTCAGCTATTCGTTACTTGGCAGAACGCCTCGCAATAGAAGAAATGTATAACTTGAAGTAAGTCCAAAAGTTTTTTATTTTTTAAATCTTTATACTTTCATGATCATATTTTTCTGGATATTTTCTGGGAATATTCTTCTATTTTTTCGTGAAATTTCCACGAAATTCTAAACGAAAAGGTACCCTGACGAGGACGACGCGCCAGGGGAGGCGAGACACTGGTCTCCGTACAAAATATGTCAAGCTTATGGCTACAAAAAAGGATATCTAATCGCTAGAACCGGTCGTTCAGACGTGCACAGAGCTGGTGAGTACAGAAGATCCTCTGTGAATATCTTATCAAGATTTAAATTTGATGTGGATCTGCCACAACAAATAATGTCTTTGGTGTTGGTGATTTTTGTTGCAAGAAATTCACAATCTTTGGAATAAAAAAGAGTATCAATGTATTAGCTTGATTTATTTTCTCTCTACAACGCTGTAGAATGATGAATATAGGTCTTGAATTACTGAAAGATTGTGTTGACGGTAAAATACCCATCTCTTGGCCACCACCAGGTTATGAGAAGAGAGAGGGCGTTGTAGATACGTCAGAAAAGTCGAAAGAAAATGAAGACAGTTCAGAGGAAAAGGGTTCAGACGGAGATAATTCAGAGAAAGAGGGCGAAGAAAATTCAGAGGAAGAGAGTGAAGCCCAAACAAAAATTGTGAGCAGAATTTTCATTCGAAAATTCATTGAAATTCCAATAAAAAAAACTGACGGAGTTTACCCGGAATTCCCGAAAATTTCAAAAACTGAATATTTCAGAATAAAAAATTGAAGAAAAAAGAGAAGAAAAAACAAATTTTGGCCGCGATGCTGGAAGAAGAGGAAGACGAAGGCATTGTAGAAGCCTTAAACTTGGCCAGAATGAGCCGACAAAATGCCTCAGAGAACACCACCAAAGCACAGAAAAAGAAGGCGGAAAAAGCGGCACAACGGGCGGACAGGCTCACCACCAAACAAACAAAACACGGAAGGCAATAAAAACTTATAGAACTTGTTGAGCAGCGTTTTGCAATCTCGGGAGATATTTTTGTCCATGTTTTTGTTTTATGGCGAATTTTGTGGATCTCACGACAAACATGGAGAGTTCTTTCGCTTTGGTTGCACTCTACACAATTTGTACCTTCGATTTCTTGTTTTATTTCTGAAGATTTGTTTTGCTGCAACTCTGTTGCTGAAACTCCAACCACTGAACTTGTGGATATTCTGATTTTCTATCTATTTCACTTCCATCTCCCCAGGTCCTTGTTCAATTTCACAAGTCTTCCTACAACAAATGGGCCGAGTATAGTACACAACAGAGTTGCCCACACCGTGACGCGGTACATGTCATCATCGATCACTCTTGGATATGCAATGTTTGCGATCAGCAATCCGATCTCTCCCCTGCTGACCATAGAGAACCCCAAGATTAACATCGGCACCATGAACTCCCACTTGTTTGTGCGGTCCTCTTCTTGCATCTCCACACTTGATGTCTCTGAGATCTCAGAAATTTCTGGTGCACTGCGCCACCCGAATTTCTTTTCCTTCAAGTGCCAAATGAAGACGAATATCCCGGTGGAGAGCTTGGCAAAGGTCATGATGAGCGTATAGAGGAGACCCTGCCACGCAACTCTTCCAAACATATCACGGATTGGGATGGCGAATCCAATCGTCGCAAAGAAGATAGGGGCTAAGAAGTGTTCCTGGACAGGCGCGACTGTTTCCGTGAATATTTTAGAAGGGGGGTGGTGCAACTCCTGTTCGGATAATTGGCCCTCTACAACGGTGATGGACATTCCCGCCAGAAAAATTCCAAGAAGATTCGAAGTCCCAGCGTAGGAGGAAGCGGCGATAAATCCAAATGCAACGGCAAAGAGAGTCACGGTGCTGGCCCAAAATGACACCCTTTCAGGAAGTGCCAATCTTGACACTATTTTTGGTGCCAAGCGGGGGGTCAGGAGGGAGAGGGTCAGGAAGGTGAAGAGTACGAGAAGAAAAGAAGCAAGAAGGGGTCTGCCAATGCTCCACGAAAGATCTCCCGTCTGCAAACCGATTCCAGTGACCACCTTTTACATTTTAGATCGTCATCCTCTTTTAAGATGATTACCTGAGACAAGATCAACCCGACGATGTCGTCCATCAAGGCCGCAGTGATTAAGGCTGTTCCCATTCTGGTCTTCGCCATGTTTGCTTCTGATAATATTGCGAATGTTGTTCCCAAAGAGGTAGAGCTCAGAGCCGCACCTGCAGCAAAGCTCTGCAGAGATGTGTATCCAAAACCCAACTGAAAATAGACGATGCTGAGCGCGATAGGCAAGGCAATGCCAAGAGCTGCGATGCAAGTTGAAAGACCTATGTTGGATCGAGCCAAAGTCAAATCTGTTCCGAGGCCACCTAACTCAGCATTAAACAAAATGGAGGGTTTTGAAGGGATCACCTTCAAACACGATGGAAAGCAGTCCCAGGTAACCCAACGCGCGAAATGTGATCTGCCACTCTTCGCCCAAGAGATCACACACAGGTGTTCCATACACAAGACCGATCAAAATCTCTCCTACTAATCCAGCATTGATGATATAGTTAAAGATCACTCTCGAAAAGTTTAAGAGGATCAGAAAGGAGAGCAGGATGAGTATCTGTTCGATTGAATTCTCTTCGAATGGAAAAGACTTCATTATATGACATGATATGTCTTTCCAAGAGTTGTCCTCAGAATTTTGTCGATTTTGGCATCTGGTCAAAATATCAGACAATTGTCGAAATATTTTTGCCTTTGTGTTGTACAACCCATTTCAACCAATGTTCACATGTTGTCCCTCTCAATATAACACAACATTGTGGTGCATATGACAGGCAAATTCATTTGATGTAACCAGCTGACTGTTTACACAGGGAAATGTCATTTGAAATTGAAAAAATTATAAACATAGGAAAGATATTACCATTCAGTTATTGTAATTATATTTAAATTATGGATATGAATTGAAAGATTAATAAAACAATTACTACAATAAATTAATGACATATTACTATCTCATTATTTTATGATATCTTAAT
>MZNV01001796.1:0-38317 GCA_002081555.1 Protostelium mycophagum | reverse complement strand
CCGAGCGTGAAATCGTCAGAGACATCAAGGAGAAGCTCGCCTACGTCGCCCTTGACTTCGAGCAGGAGATGCAGACCGCTGCCTCTTCCTCCGCTTTGGAGAAGTCCTACGAGCTTCCCGACGGACAAGTCATCACCATCGGAAACGAGAGATTCAGAGGACCCGAGGCCCTCTTCCAGCCCTCATTCTTGGGTATGGAGGCTGCTGGTGTCCACGAGACCACCTACAACTCTATCATGAAGTGTGATGTCGACATCAGAAAGGACTTGTACGGAAACGTCGTCCTCTCTGGAGGTACCACCATGTTCCCCGGTATCGCCGACAGAATGCAAAAGGAGCTCACCGCCCTCGCTCCCTCCACCATGAAGATCAAGATCATCGCTCCCCCCGAGAGAAAGTACTCCGTCTGGATCGGAGGATCTATCCTTGCTTCTCTGTCTACCTTCCAACAGATGTGGATCTCCAAGGAGGAGTACGACGAGTCTGGACCTTCCATCGTCCACAGAAAGTGCTTCTAAATGCATTACATAAACAGATCGAATGTAAGATTAACGACCACTTTTACATGATTTTATACATTATAAAATGAAATCAATTTTCTTTTAAATTTCGGCGAACAAGATTCGAGTTAGACAATACCGGGCAATTTATGCATTTTTTCTGCTCAAAAAGCAAGTTGAAGTTTGGCCAGCTCAGTATTGAGAGAGCATGAAAGTAACGACCAATTATGCTGATGCTTTATTTGATCACAGCTCGTCGTGCTCCAAAAAAATTCTTCTGCTTGGGCTCCTGTCTTTTCCATGATGGGTTGGATGACCTTCTGCAATACCTTCTGTTGTTCCTCAATCTCCTCATTTGTGGCGGTGCTTCTGTTCTTAACGATCCAGTTCCGAGCCTCTTGTATGGCTTTATCTGCTTTTAATATCTCCTTGTCCTCAGCAGTCAGCTTGCTCCCGTCGCACCGTGGTGGTATCTTGAAAGATAGGTGCGACGGAAAGTGCCACAGTGACGTCAGGCGACGGCCTCTTCGGGGTTGACTTGTGGGCTGCTTCCTGTTGAAAAAGTCCTTCAACAATTGTTGAACCTTAGGGATACGTGTGGATCCTCGTGGTGGAATGCATGAACAACAAAATGAAGAGTGGTGAGACTGTTTCGAAGAACGAAAAGTGCAGCGTAATTCCTTCCCAGAAGGGAGATCTGAGGCCCCCCAGAAAGCGTTCCGACATCCCCGCGAAACCCAACATGTCCCGGGTAAATGACGTTTTCGGACGAGAGTTCTACACGTGCATTTTTCGAGATGTTACCGTGGCCTTGCAATTCAACTAAATTTCCTGGGTCAACTCCGGGGAAATGTACATCCCTTCGTTCCGATCAGAATACACCACAACAGATCAATGACAGCATCAGCCGAGACTCATTCACCCAGTTTTCAAATGACGATCAGAGATGATTATCTCCCATCGTCCATCAGGACATCATCTCGTCCTGAAATACCAGACCTGCTGGAGATCGAGGTCGCCGAGGCGGTCCAGAGACAGAGAGACTCGCAAAAGCGTCTGAATCTGGCGAAGACTTCTCATGAAAGAATCCTCTTGGTCCTGTCGCAAGCTTTATAAGAGGACAGCAACACATTTTTGAACTATATAAAGATTGAGCACAATTCGCCTGACGACGCAAATCAAAAAATACTGGAATAATAAGTGAGCGTGAAAAACAATACAACAGACATCACAGGAGTACGAGATAGATGTTTTGAGCTCCTTCTCATTCGTGTCTTTCCCATCTCGAGACAACAGATCACAGCCAATGAGAGACTTCTGGATTTCTTGACACTGCCAAGGCACTGCGAGCCTACCGTCAATATCACGTTATCTACCGGGCAAAATATCACCTCTTGTAGAACATGACGAAATCTCACGGGTAATCCGATCTACTTCTCGAAAAATAGGGAAAACACCACAAACACAATCACAAAAACGATCATCTCACGAACGAAACACGACGAAAACGAAAAATGACCTCTAAGATCAAGAACATTCTCAACTACAAGTACAGCGACTCCCAGCATGAAGGCCAATACAAGCAACAGGTAACCCACAGACGTGTTCTCGTGTTCTAAAGGCCGAAGTTCTTCAACTTTCAAGCTGCTAGGTGGGGAGCGCCGATCGTTCCTCAGAGAAGGGTGGTCGATCAACAAGCCAACAAGCAGAAATTTAGGCACGGCACAGGCCTCAACGGACATGCAAGGCATGCCTCTGAGATTCCAGACAAGGCGACCACCTCCATCATCGCAGAAGAAACCGTTGAGAGTCGCACCATAGAGGAGGTTCATCACGTTGAGAAACCTGTTGTTGTCCATGAACACATTCATCCAATTGAGAAGGTTGAGATCCAAGAGACAGTCCACAGAGAAAGAGAACAGACACACATTAAGCAGATCACCGAACGCCTTCATGAGGTCTGTGTTCTGTTCTGTTTCACCTTCTGATTGTCCACAGATAGAGGTTCTACCAACCATCATCGAGAAAGTGGATGTTACAGAGGTCCGCCCCACCATCGTGATGCCAGCTCAAGAAATCACAGAAAACGTCGTACTACCCATTTTGAAGTGCGAAGACACCGCCACGGCCACTTTCATCTCTGAACCAGTCATTCAAGAGGTCATTAAGAAGTCTGTATTAGAGCAAGTGCAGCCCATCATGCTGCGAGATGTCATAGAGGAGAAGATCATCGTCCAGACACAACCTGTGCACGAGAAGATTGTGGAAGATACGATCTTGATCAAAGAGGAACTGCCTCCAGTAGAGCTGGGATTGGTCAAGGATATGTCGGCGCAGGAGGTGTATAGAGGCTACTACAAGACTTCAGTTGGTGTACAGCGTTGTCTGTAGATAAATATTAATATTTAATTTTCATGGGACATTTTTTGCGTTGTAAATGTGCGTGTTTCAAAAAAAGGGTGGAATGTCACTTCTCAAAAATGACACGAGATTAGGCGGCACATTATTGGACAAAAGGGCTGAAACCTCATGTTATTCAAGGCAATCATCACCCTGCTCTTAGCGGTTAAAGCCCACACGCTTTCTTTCAACTTGATCAGATACAGCAGCACTTCGTGTGATGGGCCCGTCAGCGTGGCTTTGGTATCTGCCATTAATTACTGCATTCCTTTCTATACAGACAACATAAACTCGATGAGGGTGATACATGATGGAAAAGAACTCACATTCCAAAACTACGTCAACAGCACTTCTTGTGATGGGATTATGGAAATAACCTCGGTCAAAATAGGGGTCTGTCACGGATCTCACAAGTACACAGTGGAGAATGGTTTTGACTCACCAACCTCAGAAGATGCCATCATGATTCGATCCAACAAAGAGATGGGTACCATTCCATTCTCTGTACAACCTCTAAAACATTAGGTCTCCCATTTCAAGCGATGATCCTCTACGGCAAGAAGGGATTTGACCTCACCTCCATGCAAAGCTCAGATGATGTTAATCCTTGGATGCAGGCAGAAGAGATGCCCACCTTTTCTGAACAACACATAGCCAAAGCGACACCAGACACTCCGCAAAAGACCCCTTTAGACGGTTGGACAATTGTGTTGCTGGTACTTCTGGTGCTGTCTGTCACAGTAACAATATTAGTAATTATGTACTTCTGCTGTAGCTTCATCAAGAGACGGAACGAAGAATCGGACAAGCTGTTGGCTCTTAATTAAACTACAGAAGAGAGTACAAAATTTCACTTTTAAATTTATTCTTGAAAAATTTGCAAAGAAAAATGTATTTTTATTTTGGGCCATTGTTTCCTGATCTTCAAGGTCTAAAAAGTTGCACTGCTTCTCTTCATAAATAAAAACTGTTACAGAAATCCCCTGACTATGTGTAATCCAACAGCTTCCTCTCCAAGTGTTGTATGTCTAAAGCGTGTTTTTTATCCTGTGCTTTTTTCGCCCTTTTTGTTTCCTCCAACAGATGCGACAACCTTTCCACCTGCAATTTTCAAAAAATAGTGGGTGGAAGAGATCGAACCTCGGCCTCTCTCTGACCGATCTCCCTCAGGTAAGAGTTATTGCTCTCTCCCATCAGGCTCTGAAGCCTCAAAGCTTTTGTCTTCCACTGGCGTAATTCTGCTTCCACCTTTTCGTGTCAAAAATGGAAGTTTCAGATGAATTTTAATGTTTGGGACTTTGTGGCAATTTTAAATTTATTTTGCGGCTTTGCGGCCTCTGTGTTCTGAGCGTTTTTATAGTTTGTGCACATAGATATATCAACAAGGACAATTGAGTATGCTTCACCTCTGTGAGTCTCAATATTACAGGCTTGTTGTGTTTTGCCCCTTCTATTGGGGAAGGTACAAGGGGAGAGAGTGTCATATTCATATTGTCAAAATTCAATGTTGTCATAGATCTCTTCTCCACAGGTGTAGACGGTGATCTGATATCTTTGACAGGAGACGTCATCCGTTTCCCGGGTGTCGTGACAGGTTTTATCCCCACCTTCTGTCGAGGGGGCGAACGTAGGGGGGAGGATTGTACTTGTACAGGCGGATCATCGTCAATAGCTACAGGGATATTCACAGAAAACAATGCGCTTCTCAAACGGCTCAGAGTGTCATCCAAAATCTTTTCACCCTATGGTTTTTAGAATTTGAAATTCAGAATTGGCGCGCTAATCACCTGGTTGGGGCTGATCAGGTTCGGAAAGATGGATAGAATTTCTTCCATTTGGACTTTTGCTGAGGCCATCTCCTCCTCCCTTGCCCTCAGAGAGTCTTCCAGATCTTCTATCAGAGATTTCTCATCCCTAGATTGTTGCAACAGATTGCTCATCTACAACGGTTAAATAACACTCGAAAATAATCTCCACCCACATCAGCTGAGATCCGCTGCAACGCCGATTCTTGGGCCTTCGAGGACGATTCCAACTCTTCGACCCTCTTATTTGCCTTCGCAAGCTGCACAGACATCCTCTTTGTGCTCGCGTCCAGCGCCGCCTTCTGCGTCTGTTGTGAGGAGCCTCTCTGTCGAGCACCTTCCACTTCATCCTCTAAAAGGCGGACCTTCGCTTGCAAGTCTTTCTCCCTCTTTTGTGACTTGAGAAGGAGTGTGTTCAATTGTTGGTTGTGTTTCTCCAAGACCTGAACATATGTCAGATTTGGCTGTTGTGATCAAATCACCTCTTTAGATCTGGTCTCGTTGTAGATGGAAGACTCTTTGGATGGGGTGGTTCTCCTCTTCATTTCTGGCGTATCTCGTATCTGCCTCTCTAATTTGATATTCTTCTTTTCGACTTTCTCAAGTTGCTCCTCCAGCAATTTGATTTGTTCCAGCAAATTCGCAGTGGCAGTGCTCGTGGTGCTTCACAACATTGTGAGTGATGTTTAAAGACCATCATATATAATCTACCTCTTGGGTGTTTCAACTCTGGCAGTGGCAAGTTGGCCTGTCAGCATCTCCACTATCGTTTTCAACTTGAGAATTTCCGCTGAACTCTCATCTAATGCAGTATTCGTGAATTCCAACTGTTCAGTTCAGTGAATGCTCTAATGCAAGATGTGACATCACCCTTTCTGTGAGCTCGGTTAATTCTGCAGCATCTTCTTGGGCTGCTTCTCTCAGAGCCTCTTGTATTTTCTGCTTTACAATATCCAACTATAAATTGTTACTCCGAATTTAGATTTGGAGCATCTACAACGAATCATCTCACCTCTGGGGGGACCAAATTCTCCCGTAATGTTTCCTCGATTTTATCTTCCAGTTGTGAGGCAGACCTGTCATATTTCAGTCTTGACATGACAGCGACACTGTGTGACCTCCTGGGTGTGTACATCCGTTCTTGTATTCTGTTAAATTCCTCCGCTAACTCTTGCTTTTTCTCCGTCAATTTCTCCTCGTAATTCGCTTCAGCCCGTTGTAGATTCAATTTCTGCTGGCGTAACTGTTGTGGTTATTTCTATGTACATTAACGACCCTTTCTGAGTCAGATTTAATGCCTTTGACACACAACTCGATTTCAGATATTATATGAGTTATAGAATCACCTCGACCCTCAAAACTTCGAGTTCTTTTTGTAGGTTATTCGCTCTTTCCGTGGAATCTTCAGCGGTCTTTGAGGACTTCTCTGCCTTGTTCCGGAGCGCCTCTAGTTCAGTAGATAGATCCTGTTTTATTTAGTATTTTCGGAGGAGCATTTTCAAGACTGATTCAACTTCTTCGCTGAAGAGTCTGGACGCCTTTGGAATTTTAAAACTCACCTCATTTGATGCATTCGACTTTTTCACCGCCGCCAACTACAACGATCAGTCGTTTTAAAGTTTTGAAACTCACTTCGCGTTCAAGCTCCGTGATCTTCTTTGAAGATTCTATGTACAGTTCTTCCTGCTTGTGGAGTGCGTTTTTCAATTCCTTAAGCTCTGCTTTCTTCTGCTCCAGATCTCCCACAACCTTCACGATGTCAGAATCCAAGTGGTGCGTTTAATTGTGGCATCACCTTCTCCAAAGCGTGGTCTTTCTCATCCAAATGGGACTCCAGCTCCTTCTGTTTTTGTTCCAGCTCCTTCATTCCTTTGTGTCTGTTTTGGGCCTTGTCCTTATCTTCGTTTTCAAGTTGAAGATTGCTGAGTTCCATTTTGATCTGATCGAGTTGTAGTTTCATCGTAATCTTCTCGTCTTCTGAAGCTTCTTTATCTTCCTGTAATTTGACCAGTTGTAGATCCACCTCTTCTTTTTCATCTCGCATATTGGTGAGTTGTAGATCGACCTCCTCTTTTTCCCGCCGAAACTCGTCACTCTGTTCCTGGAATTTGTCCCGTTCTTCCTGAAGGTTCACAATCTGTAGATCGAGATTCTCTTTATCTTGGATCAAGTCCTCGTTCTCCTCTCGAAGTTGTTCTGTCTTCTCTTCCAGTCTTTCTATTTTAGAAATGAGTTCAGATTTCTCCTCTTGAAGTTTGGCGAGTTGTAGATTGATCCCTTCTTTTTCAGAACTGGCTAGTTGTAGTTGTGACTCCTCTTTCTCGGAATGGGATCTATCTTCTTTCAACTTCTCCATCTCCTCCTGTAAAGTCTCTAGACGTTGCTCCAGCTCCTTTTTCTCTTTCCTGAGATTTTCCAATTCCAATTCCAATTCCTCCACTCTTTCTGTTGAGCCCAAATTTTCGAGACGCTCCTCCAGCTCCCTCTTCTCTTCCCGCAGAGTTTCCAATTCCGATTCCAATTCCTGTTCTCTTCCCGATCCTGAATACTCAAGACGCTCCTCCAACTCCCTCTTCTCTTCCCTGATAATCTCCAACTCCGTTTCCAATTCCGATTTCTCTCTCTCTATCTCTTCGAGTTGTGTACGTCCGTGATCGTCCTCTTCCCGCTCCTTGTCTACATTTTCTCGTTCTAAAATGTCTAATTGTAGCTTCATCTCATCCCTCTCTTCCGTGGTTCTTACTAGATTCTCCTCCAGCTCTTGGATCTGTTTTTGGAAGTTGTCTCGTTGTAAAGAGAGTTGTAGTTTGGCCTCTTCGAGTGCAAGTTTCTCTGCTGCAAGGCGTACCTCCATCTGGTCAATTTCAACCTGAAGCTGGTTGGTACGAGTCTCTTGCTCTTCGACTTGGGCTTTTGCGTTGAGGTTTGAAGTGTTCTGCAACATTGAGTTTTGTTCTATTTTTAGCGAGATGATAATCTACAACGAGGCATACCTTGGATTGCGTATCTCTACTCTCAATCTCCTTCTGCAACTCTTGTAACAGGGTTTCTTTGGTGTCGGTCAACTCTCTCAACTCTTCGTTGTCTCGTTGTAATTCTTCAAGGCGCTTCTTCAGCGCGTCGACTTCTCGCTGGTGGTCTGTCAGTTGTTCTTCAATGTCTTTATCTCTGTCCATTACAACAGACAACTAAAGAACTCAGTTTTAGACTTGTTCAAGTGATCGCGTCGTGTCGGACATTTACAGCCAGAAATTACCAACAAGAGCACCAAAAGAATATATTTTACTTTTGGTGCGGCATTTGCTGTTAATTACGAAAAATTCACCTGTGCTTCCACCATCTGAAGAAGATCTCTGTTCTCTTGCATATTTGACTCCAGAGCGTTGCGCAAAGAAGACTGACTACTCTTCTTGCTCAGTGGTGGATTCGGGTCGTCTCCTGTCAGATGTCAGATGTCCAATGATTATGTGACGTCATCACCTTGTCCCTCAGCATCTTCCATCATTTCGTCCATGTCAACTTCAGCAAAACTATTGCGTAACACTGGAGAATTCATTGAAATTTCACGGATATTTCGAGACATCTCGTGCTCACCTTCTTTATTCATTCTTGAAGAAACGGGGCTCTTTGGTGGTGACACAGTGATATCAGATATTTCGGTGATATCCTGGTCATTCTCCTCGAGAATCTACAACGGTCATGACAAGTTGAGTTATATACAACGAAGATTACCTCCAAGACTTGAGACCTGAAATGCTCGGGTTTATCAGCGGTGACCAATTTGATGGCGCTGATACTGCGTTGTAGTCTTGCCCTAATGGCTCCCTCCTCGACCAGCCTCTTTCTGGCCTGAATTTTGTGTCATTCTACAACGAGAAAAAGATTGTCCGAACATTCACCTCGTTACGGTCAGCTTCGACGGAAGCGACGCGTTGTTCGGTTTCAGCCAGATCTGATGACATCTTAGATCTCACATAATCTAAGGCTTTTGTTTGTTCTGACTTGGACTCTAGATCTGCTGTGAGGACCTGAACTTTGTGAAAACTTGGAGCATTATTATTTATGAAATTTCGACTAAATTTCGCGTTCAGACAATCTTTCGCATCGACTTTTGCGGTATGATATCTCAGGAGACAAGCGAAAAGTCTCAGAGTGAAACACTCACATTGACACGCTCCGATAGAATGGTATTCTCTTTCATGAGTCCGGTCATCTGGCTGATCTGTTCCTCCGCAACACCCTTCAATTTCTTCTTACTTAGACTTTTTTTCAATTTAGGTACCTCTCTGGGTGACAAGTTCTTCTCCACCTGATCCACCATCTCGGCCTTCTCCATGGCTGTCGCTAACTTGGATTCTAAATCGGCGATCTACAACGATATAGGTACACAAGAATATTTCTTTGTGATATTTCGATTTGGGCAATCTTTATGCTCCTTTTGGCGTCAAAAACAAAATTCTGTGAGCAAGTGATCTTGGAAAACAGATCTACCTTTGACATGAACCTGATGCGATCCTCCTTCTCATCATTTTGCATCGAGATCGTCCTCTCACGCTCATTCCTCAATTCGGACAGTAATAAATTCGCCTCTTGCTCTGACTTCTCGAGGGACTCGATCTTCTCCTTATCTGCTCCCGCTCTTGACTCTAAGAACCTGTTGAGACGTCACTGATCTCGTCGCCATCACTGACACTCATTGCACCAGAAAGAGATTGTACTGATGTATTATGAATACGTATGAAAGTGTTTTTTTGGTTTGGTTTGGTATTGCGGAGTTGGGTCAGATTCCCCGCACCACGGTAAATCTCGGTAATTAACGTGTTCATAGAGAACTGAGGGAATCTGACCAAAATCCTGCAATGAACATGAAAGAAACTTGTTCAAAGAGAATCTTCTCTTCCCATAATCACATCAACAATTTGGCCTCTTTTCATAGACCTAAAAATAGAATCACAAAGTCTTGGATCTCACTTGACGCGCTGCTGCACTTCTTCTCGGGTGAATTTCTCCCTCTCCAACTGCCGTTTCACCGCCGCCTCCGAAGATTTTAAATCTTCAATATCTCGTGACATCTGCCTCATCTTTTGGTCGTCTACGTCGTGTTGTTTCTTGTGCTCAACATCTTGAATGCGAAGCTCTTCCAACTCTGCCGTGAGCTTTCTTATTTGCTGTGTTTAAGTCAGTAGATTGGTGATAGAGGTCACATCACATCAAGAAATCTCGAATTTTAAACAATAAATATTCAAGACAGATGAGATACCTCTGCTTCTCCATTCACTCGTGGTGTGGTGGGCCCGGTGAGTCCGGTAAGAATGGGAAGGGACATCATGGAAGTACTCATCCTAGGGTCCATCCCCCTTCTCTCCCCCTTTGGAGAGAGTAATAATCCAGAATTAGATCTTGAGATCATGGGGGAGGGCGGGTTCGAACCGGTCTTAACCTAGAATCCTGAGAAAATTCGTGGACAATTTTCCCGCCTTTTTGTGAAGAGGAGTTTGCGGATTTTAAAATTACGATTTTTGTGGGCATATTATATATTATATTTATTCATCATATATATTATATATTGCATTTATTATATATTATATATTATATATATGCCGCAGAAGTACTTCTCTGCTTTTTTTGAACGTTTTGCTTTGTCACAAACACGAGACATTTTTGATATCCCATATCATAAAATTCATTCGAAACGTATGACTCATCAAAGACATCAGAAATACCTGCGTGACGAGCTGGTGGTTTTCATTCGACTGCATCAATATCTGTACAGACATCTCCGCGACCCTCATTTCTAACTGCGCTGTTGTACATTAGTTCCATCGCGCACCCCCTAGCTCACCTGACTGTTCCTCCAACTTTGAGACCTCTTTGAGGTGCTTCTCATTAGATACCGTGAGTATCTCGTTTAGTTTCTGGATCTGTTGTTCTTTTTCCGCACAGCTTTGTTGGAGTGCCTCTTGTGCTTTTGAATGTGTCTCTTCTATAGAGGATAACTTCCCTTCTAATTCTCGTATCTTCGTGTTGAGATTTTCTCTCTCAGAATTCGCCTAAAGTCATTCATTATGCTGTACCCTTGAAGGAAAATGTTGATTTGAATTTTACAACGATGTAAATATGCTCGCCTTTCGTATTGATTCTCTATGGGCAGCAGCTTCCTCTAAGACCTTTCTCTCTGCTTTCTCTTTCTCTTTCGAGACTGATTGAAACTGTTTCCTGAGATGGGATTGATCTTCTTCGTCATCATCGTCATCTGATTCGTCTAATTCAGGTGTATCGAACGACATCTGCTCTCCATTAATTACGTGGACGTCTTTAAATTCTAATCATCGTTTGCACGATTTTCTTACCTTGTTTGAAGCGGGGCTCCTTTTGGTGGTGGTGCTTGTGTTCAGAAAGCTCGGCGCAAAACCTGATCATACATTAAGACATCAATGCCACCATAAAATAAGAGGTGTATTGAAGGATACCTATATTACTGAAGCCTCCCCCAGGTCTGTTGCCAAACATCGAAGGCTGCGTTTTTCTCGTGGCATCTTGTGACCCTTTAGACATCACTCTGTCACCATGTGGCGAGACAAATAGACTTCAAAAGTGGGTTTGCCTTGTGTCTGGCAGCCTGATTTGTCTTGCTTTGAGCGAATAACGGCTGAAATTTTTTTGCCCGCCAGAACCCTCCATTTCAAAATAAAAAGATCTTTCATCTCACAAAGACACTGTAAATAGAACAAGAGGAGGAGATTCGACCAAATGGACTCTCACTATGAGGCCAAATTGAGATCACCGACGAAAACAAAAAAAGCGACTCCTCCACGAAGAAAGAGCCAAGGGGAATATGGAGATAGGTAATATGACGCACTCTTCATACATCACTCTGCCCTACATGATAAGCGCGAGTGCTATGAAATGGAAGAATCTCTTCTTACTCACCCAGATTCATCCCCTGCCGCTCTGGTTCCAATATACACCTTCTCCCAGATGATACGAAAGATACACAGGAACTTCAAGATGATACCTGCTCCCAACGTGATTCATCAAACCCATCATATGACATCTAACCCATTTTATAGAACAAGAAGAAGCCAAAAATACATACAATATGGTGCTGCAGACGGAGATATTTGGTACCGTTTTAAATCCTCCTGTATTAGGAACCAGCCCTCCGACTTCCTCTCGAATCACACCAACACCTTCACCTCTTCCCTCGCCCAGTGCATCACCCGTTCGCAGTAATGTATTGAGATACCAATACAGGAATCGGAATAATGAGACTTCCAATCTGATTTCCTCCTCCATAATCAGGTTTGATCACATCACATTTCATGCCACAACCAAGTATCGGTGGCTCTGCTGCAGAAAAATTTATTTATGTGTTTTATCTTCCATTTGAAGATCAAAAAATCGATCATGCTTCCCGCCTTCCCTCTTCATTTAAATTTCAAATTAATTCGATCATTTATTCCTTGTAGTCCTGAAGGACAGAAACTGCTCGTCAATCCTCGAAAACCTCCCAGAAGGATCCAAAAGACCCCCTTCAAGGTGAAATTCCGCCGAAATTTCATATTATCCAGAAATCTCTGACCTATGAGGTGGTCTCGGCACCGTCCATCTCTGATGACTTCTATTTGAATCTTGTACATTGGTCCCATAATAACTTATTGGCCGTCGGATTGGGCTCTTCCGTTTTCCTTTGGAACGGTCACACCGGTTTGGTGAGATTTTAAATATTTAAAATTTAAATTTTCTTCTACCAAATCTTGATGAATTTATTTTGTCGTGAGTTGATTTATTTGAAAAATCAGTTTTTTTCTCGTGAGATGATGCATGACGTCATGAATAGTCACTGATGACGTCATAGGTCAACAGACTTTGTGAAATGCCGGCCGGTCGGTCTGTCACTTCCGTAAATTGGTCCAGTCAGGGTAGTGTACTGGCCGTCGGAAATTCAAGTGGTTCTGTTGAGGTATTTCCCGCCAAAACATACGATTCAAATATCAAATCAGTGGTGTATCAACTCTCAAGATGCTCACAGACTCAGGTGTATGACGTGGCTAAACAGATGATTCTGCGAACTTTCAATGGGCATAAGAATAGGGTTGGAACTCTATCTTGGAATCCTAGGAATGGACTGTTGTCATCTGGATCTAGAGATAGATCTATACTTCATAGAGATTTAAAATCACCGGAACATCATGTGGCAAGGTAATATGCATGTTGTGGATACAGTTGTAGATTGTCAAAGATAATTGTTCTTTTGTATTTACAGGCTATTCAAAAGACATAGTTCAAATGCTATAGCATAAAAATAACTTTTATTACTGTATTATACGCAATCAAGTCGCATGATTGAATTTTAACCGTATCTTTCGCACCAATTCGCTCAACAAACATCTCATCATCTTTGTGGCAACTTCCTATACAAATGAGAACATAACAATCAACTGACATGTACAGGCTGACGGGACATAGACAGGAGCTGTGTGGTCTTAAGTGGAATCCTGAGGGAGAGCACTTGGCTTCTGGCGGGAACGACAACCAATTATTGATATGGGATAACTCCTCTGTCACACCCATCCACAGGTGATCATTTCATCAATGATGCATGTGACGTCATCATCATCAATGTACATGTACATTAGACGAGTTTGGTTGATCACTATGTACAACATATTTTATTTTATTGGGCATTAGAAGATTATTATTTCACGGAACAGAAATTTAAATTTGAAAATGAATTCTCCCGCCAAAAAGCAGTTGAGCCATTCACGGCAGGCACAGTCAAAGAAAGACGGTTCTGTGGCGCAAAGCGCCACAAATACCACCTCTTGGTCTCAAAAACTAATATTTAAATTATAGATTCACCGAGCACACTGCAGCCGTAAAAGCACTCGCTTGGTCCCCACACCAGAGGGGTCTCCTCGCTTCCGGAGGCGGTAAGATCTCATCTACAACTCGATTTTTTCGAAGAAAATTCCCGTAAAATAATGACGTGATGACAGGTACGGCTGATCGCTGCATGAGATTTTGGGATACTTTAACCGGCTCCTCTTTACATCACATAGACACTGGCTCCCAGGTATATTTTTTGTCTCGTTGTAGACACGAAAATTCACGGAAAGTTCAGGTGTGCAATTTGGAGTGGTCCAAAAACGTGAACGAGATAGTCAGCACGCATGGATATTCCCAGAACCAGATCATCGTGTGGTCATATCCACAAATGACACAGGTCATCACATTAAATCATGATCTATATCGCGCACAAAGTGTCTTCTGTGTTGTGGCGAAGCCACCAATCACCAAAGACATCAAAGAAACATGAAGAACGCAGTGATATGAACCAATGCCAGAAGAAAGACGTTCATGTGATTCCAAATGAAAAAATGCAGGTGGCCACTTTGACAGGGCATAAGATGAGAGTACTTTACCTCTCCATGTCTCCAGGTAAAGTGACCTCTTTATATTCATCCTACTCCCAAACCTAACTCGTGTGATCTCATCTGTCCATCATTAAAGACGATGCGATATTGAAGAATGTAGATGGACAGACCATTGTGACTGGCGCCGGAGATCAAACACTAAGATTCTGGAACATCTTCCCACCAGCTAGGGGTAAGAGAAATCAATCTACCCACATTCATGATCATGAAAACCAACATGTTTGTGGCATACATCTTCCAAATCATCTTGCTTTCGATGTTGACACACGCAGATGCCATGTCCATGTCTACAACTGCCCTCTCTTTCAGAGCCGACATAAGATAAATAGTACTCGTATTACTATCCTCTACTTTCACACAAACACTTCTAATCTATTTTGGACATCTCATCTCTTTATTATTGAATCAAAGTCATCAAGACCAAAAGTATGGACAATGCGAAGAGTGGCCTTGCGAACTCTCCATCTCCAACCATGTTTGTGGAGCTGGACGAAGTTGTAGCGGGGAAAATGTTGGAGGCCAAGGGCCAGGCGCCGGTGACTCCTTGAGATGGGTACCCAACACTGTCCCAAAAGTCGCAAGGGCTCGTGTCATAATTGACAACTCCTCCACTGGATCCGACGTTAAAGCTCCACGTCGAATTGGTTGAAGTGTTGAAGGGAGTCCAAGGTGCGCCTCCCTTGGCGAATGTCGCCCAAAGCTTCTGAACGCGTTGAGAGAGCATCTGTTCTTCTGTTGTGAAATTGGGGTAAGTGCCAAAGACATAGACTAATTCGGCAGTATGGCAGACATTCGTGGCGCAACCGGGGGCAGTGGGGTACTACTTTACGTCAGAAATGTCACAGAAATTTCATGGGAATTTGGTCTCACCCCTGGAGCCAAGGTGGCGTGATCAAACTGGTATACAAAAGTTTGGGGTTGGACTTTAGCGTAATCTTGAGCAATCTACAACGATCAGCTTTTTTTAATTGCTCGAGACTTTCTCACCTTCCTCGAAGAGCATTTGAAATAGCTATCAGTGATAATCTGTCCCATCGCAGCTTTGCAATTGAAGAGATTTACACAAGGATATCTGGACAGTATCTGGCAATGTAAGAAACCGTGACTGCTGTTTGCAACAATGACACTCACAGCCGGTTTCAGGGAATCTCCATAAATCACTGATATAACCAAACCCAGCTCGAACTTTGACACACTTTTGTTGGCTACGATGAGCCATCCTTCATTCGCATTCGATCCGATGATCTACAGGAGCCGGTCAGAATAATTAAAGACGTATGAACTCACCATTGGTACATTGTAGAAGCTAGAAGTATCTGTCAGATTTACAACTTGGGCTTTCAAAATGACTCCATCTACAACTGGAGACCTGTCATAATCAATGTTAAATCCTCCGGATCCCAGTTAACTTACCACGGCAGGGCCAAGCCTTGCTGACTATCAAATATAATGTCTGAATACATTGTGGGGTTCACAGAAGCTCCGGCAGCTGCAACTTGCGCAGATGTCAAGCTGTATAAACAAGTCACATTGCTGGGGTCACAAGTTGCGTTTGTAGCAAATTTCGTGTATGACTTGTTGATCGCTTTCTGGAATTGGTCGGTCAAGGCTGAGATTAATCTTCATATATATTCACCTCTGCGCTCTCAAAGTATACAGCAGCAGGGTTACTCTCGAGGATGACACGTTGGTAGTAAGAGTTGCTCAACTGATTCACAAGATGAATTCCGATAGACATGGCCCCAGCAGATTCACCAAAGAGCGTCACCTGTAGGGGGTCAATAGTTGTAGATCGAGAATGGACATACGGAATTGGGGTTCCCGCCAAAAAATTGAATATTCTCGTGGACCCATTTGAAAGCTGCGGCCTGATCCCGTATTCCGAAATTCCCGCCAATTCCAACACCTGAAAGATTACTTTCTGTACAGATTGGATGAGGGCTCCTCACCAGGGTTATAGAGAAATCCAAAGGCACCAAGACGATAACTTATTGTGACGATAACAACGTCAAAACTTTTGGCCAATTGTTCGCCGTTATAAATCTGAAAAGTTTAGTTTTCATTGCGCCTTCCAGAGTCTCTTACCGGTGATGCAGCTCCCCCAATGAGGAAAATTCCACCTGGGATAAAGACCATAACACTGGTGTTAGCCGCGTTTTGGGGAGCCCAGATGTTGAGATACAGACAGTCTTCAGACTGAAACGCGAAGGTTGCATTGCTGTCCTTTTGCTGTTCCGGTCAATAACAGAAGATGAAGGCCATTAAACCTGAATGCAGACAGGAGGCAAAGTGGTGGCGTTGAAAGTATTTACAAAGGTTGCAGGGGGCTGAGGGTTCTTCCATCGATTCTAGATGTATTCAGAATGCATTCTCGAAGAGCTTGATGGTATCATCGGTGAAGATGACAAGTGTTAGATTACCTGGCCAATAGGCGGAGACGCATAAGCCAGTCCTAGCCAGTTATAGACACCGCTCGGAAGCTGTTGTCCTTGGACGGGTCCGTAATTCGTCGTCACATTGACGTTCAGTCCGCTGGCGGTCACGAAGAGCGCCAAGAAGATATTGAGGTATTTGTTGTGCATGTTGTTGTCTGAATAATGCAGGCTTAGATTGAATTTTTGTTTGTGTATTGTCCCTGGGACCTTCTTTGGGACCGAAAACACAAATTTCCGAAGCCTTATCAACAAAAGATGTGCAAGTTTTTGCGCTTCCGGGTTGCTTGCGGAAACGGTTTCGCCAACACCAGGGACACCGGCCATCCAATCATGAAAAGACATAGTGAACAAGGATTAAAATTCATGCTGTTCCTTTGATTTTCCGCCTTTCTGATGTTCTGATCTTAAATTTAATTTAATTTTCCAAAAATGACCATCTACAACGAGTGGAAAAAGTAACGGTGTTGTTAAGCTGTTAAACTGACACGAACAAAATGGAAAACACCTCTATGTGGCATATCTCGGTGGCTTTAGGATGGTTTTAACTTTCATGGAGGAACTCTTTATAACTATTATAGGAGCTCCAAGGCACAAACCTCTGAAGACACCGACAATATATCTCAAGCCATAGAATATTACCAAAAGACCATCTCTTGTTTAAACCTTGCCATGACGATCGAAGCGCATGAGATGAGAAAGGTGAGCTGTGCGACACGGGCTCATAACGATGATCTCAGGACTTGATCTCTAAAGTCTCCGCTACATACAAATCCAGAGTATTTGACCTCAGAAATCGTCTTCTAAACGACAGTGATAAGAAATTGGAAGGTGAGATCATTGAAGTGGTCTGATCATGACAAATGACACTCCCAGAACACAACATGACTAACAACAAGGCTACCAGCGCCAGTAAATCGATAGAAGAAGAGAGACATTCCTTCCAAGAGCTTTCTGTCAGACCCAATGTGAAATGGTCGTCCATCGCAGGCCTGGAAGCAGCAAAAGCGACGTAAGGGCTTTCCACGTCATCAAACTAACCCAAAAAAAGGTTGAAAGAGGCGGTGGTCTTGCCGATGAAATTTCCACAACTCTTCAACGGTGAGATTTCTTGACTTTTCTCGAAAATTTCTGAGATATCGCAGAGAGGAGGAAACCTTGGACGAGGATATTATTATACGGGGTGAGTGTTTTGTTGATGGCAGAAGCTGTTGAAGATTTATTTTATTGAATCTTTTGACGGCTAAATATATATTTCAGCCACCAGGAACAGGAAAGACACAATTAGCATGTGCCGTCGGTACCGAGACAAGTAAACACTTTTTTGGCGCTTATATTTTATTTCTTTTGTCTTGTGTTGCTTCTCCTTTGAATCCTACTTACTTTTGTAGATGGGATTGTCTACTCAGTTTCAGCTTCCGACCTGCTCAGCAAATGGTTTGGGGAGTAAGTTAAAATAAAATCGAGAAAGATGCTCTCAAATTCTGGCTTCGCATCAATCAAAAAAGAAATCAATCATTATTATCTTTCAAAATAATTCAACTTTTTCAGGAGTGAAAAAATGATCAAACAGTTGTTCCAGACCGCACTGACCAGACCTTCCATCATCTTCTTCGGTAAATTTTCCCGCCAAAAATATTTGTTCAAAATTCGAAGATGAGATCGATTCCCTCTGCAGAGCCCGCACGGATAATGAGGATGAGCAGACGAGGCGCATAAAGACTGAATTTTTGAAACAACTGGACGGAATGAGTACAAAGTCGGCACAGGCGTCGTGCATTGTGTTGGCTGCGACAAATAGGCCTTGGGATTTAGACAAGGCATTTTTGAGAAGGTAAAATCATTTTCTTTATGCAATGTTTCTGCACAATTGTGTTTTTATCTTATTTAAATCAGATTTTTTCGCATTGTCATCTTTGTGATCTTGAACTGATGCGTTGTAGATTTCAAAAAAGAGTGTATATACCCCTACCTTGCTTTGAGGCCAGAATATCCTTGCTGAAGGTGAAGTATTTCGTATTGTACAGCGGGTTGAGAGTTGCAGCAACACATTGGCGAAGACAGAGATATTTCAGACGAAGAATTTTATGAGCTGGCCAACCTGACAGAGGGGTAACTTTTCAAAAATGAGATTCAGACACTCACATGATTCTGAGAAGATTTTCGGGATCTGACCTCGCGAATCTCGCCAATGATGCTCTCATAGAACCCCTCAGAGAAATGCAGAATTGCAAGTGAGTATAAATACTACATGATTGATATCGTCCGTGCTGATCATAATAGATTCTGGCAAGTCTTCAACTCTTCAGATGATGCCGGATCTCCAAGACTTCAGCTCCGCCCGGCCCAAAATGTGAGATCAGCACGTTTTTCGGTCCTGAACTCGTTGTAGATGGTCAATCAGATATCCGAGATGGACGGAGTCGACATTTTAGAGGTGAATATGGGGAACATCCACCCTGAGGAACTTGCAAAACCAAGACCTGTCACATTCGTAAGGAAGTTCTTGTGCAGCATCATGCGTCTGACAAGTGTAGACGGACGTGAAAAATTGTGTACAGAAAAATCACTCCTCTGTCGACGTCGACGAACTCTGTCAATACGACCGTTTCACTTCCCTCTACGGTCAAGGCGGCGTCTGATCGAATTCAAAATTCAAATTAAATGGCCGTTTGGATTTCTATTTATTTTTGTAATTAAAATAATTGGGGTTCGTTGTAGATCAGATTCTCCAAGAGGCCGTCTTCCCAGCTTTCCGACTGTACACCGTCACCAGCTCTATCCATATCCTGTACAAATAGAGAAGGGGGTGTAGTTGTCGACGAGATGTCGACATTAGCGTCGACGTTGGCGTCAACATTGACGTCGACAGGGGGGACCATTGAGGGAGAGAAGGAGAGAGTCTCAAAGAAAGGGGGGTAAGCGCAGGGGGGGAGGACAGCAGGAATATTCTCTGGGGTGGGAGGGAGAACCAAGGCCTCTGCAGTGATGGCATTCGTGTTTATCTCCATAGAGGTCTGGGTGGATAAGAGATCTTCCATCTCCTCTTTGATCTCGTGGGGCACGACAGAATCTCCAGAAGTCCAGCCATGAATGTTTCGTTCGTGTTCCCTCATGCTGGACACTCTGCTGAACCTCTTGCCGCAGCCAATCAAAGTACATTGATACGGCTTCTCCTTCGTGTGAGTGCGGCTGTGGACTTTGAGGTCGTATTTCCTGGCGAAACTCTTGTTGCAAGAGTCATGTGTGCAGATATAGGGCTTCTCTCCAGAATGTAACTTCTCGTGACGTTTCATGTTGGCCAGAGTGGTGAATCCACGGTCGCAACCTCCATGCTTACAATAGTAGAGATTCTTCTTCTGCATGAATCAGTATCAAAAAATGGTGAAGAAATGATAGATCACCTTCTCCTTGTTGAGAGAATCATCAAACTCCTCTTTGATCTGTGTGCCGTACGACAGCTCGCTTTTGGCATCCTCAGCGGCCATCTGGCTCATCTGAGAAGAGGAGGCGGTTAGAGCAGCTAAGAGCTCCTGGTTCTCGGCCATAGTAGTCAGTCCAGAGCTCGAAGGGGCATCTGGTGTGGTCTTAAGAGAGGACAGAGCTTCTTGAAGAAAGGCAGCCGCGGCCTTCTTCATACCGCAGCCATTCAACTGCTGGTAAATTGAGAAATGGGCGGGAGGCAGTAGTCTGAAAGGATTCAGAGCCGCGCTATAGAGAATGAAGTTGACTTACGCCAGGGCCTCCAATTCGTTGAAATCCTGAGTGTTCATGTTTTTAAATAATCGATACAGATGGCCTTTAGGTTGAAGAGTGCTTCTGAGCCTAAGGAGGATGTTGATATAAGATTAAATCCTCTACTATGACAATCTGTCCATGCTCTGGATTCGCCGTTGCGGTTTTACTAGCGGTGTGGGTCCGCCAGCAACTAAAAAGTTGAAATTCGAGATAAAGATGAAAGACGCTGGTTATCTGCCCATAGATGGGAACATCAGTACAACGTGTTAATTAATCACGGTAATAAACGCATTTTCTTATTTTCTTAAGGTGACGAAAAATGCGAAGTTCGCGGATCGCGAAAAAACTCTGCTTTTCCCTTCTACAAGCGGTCAGCCGGCCTCTTTGTGGGCCTGACTTCTTCTCATTCAGTGTGGTGTTTTGAGTGTCTGTTCGTTGTGACTTGATGAATGTTCAAGCTGCAAACGAATGTGTGCTTCAAGATGAATTTTTGGGAATTTCTTCTTGGAAATCATCAGATTTCTGAAATCAGATGACAACAATCGAAATGGAAGACAGGGAGATAGATGGAAGAGAATGGAGGAAGCACTGGGTCAAATTAGAGAATCAAAGCCGACGTGCTCCAGTCATTCCTTCATCTCAATCCGACAGATTGAGATTTGTGTTGCAATCGAGAGCACCTTTGGTCAAAGAAGTCATTCGCACAGAGAGTAATCTTTTGAAAGATGATATAGTGGATGAAGGGGCACCGCGAAACATTGTCGCTCGAACATCTGCCATCAAGAGGCAAGACGACAGCAATTAAAAAAATCTGATTCATCACAGAGAGCCACTCGGTAGTCCTGCTCGACCTCTTAAAGTGGATGATGTCGAGGATTGTGATCCACCCCACGGATCACAGAACAGAAAGAGGCCATGGCTTCAATTAACACCATCTCAACCATCTCAAGCGAGTGATCTCAGAGAACGAACACCACAATCATCACCGAGCCAGATATACAGTCAGAGTCAATTGCCTCCAACTCCGATGAGATCATCAAAGTCGAGACGTTTAGAGGATGATGAAGGTAACACTTTGAATTTTATTTTTCAACATGATCAAAATCTCAATAAATCATTGAACAGGCCAAAAAAAATTATAAAAAATCTCGATGATGGGTCACCAGAATCAATATTTCAACAAAAATTAATAATATGTATAAAAAAAATCAGTGTCTGTGTGCCCTTCGTCAAACTCGAGCACATCACAATATTCTTCTGTCAATATCGGTACAAATACACAACGAAATTCGTCCCGGCGGAGCTGTCTCGTTGTAGAGGACCCAAATATGACCAGAAATTCCGCGGGAATTTCGCAGGGGAGGGACAGACCCTTCCCACTACGCGCGATAGAATGCTTAGAGAGGGCGGATGGACCGTCTCCCCCAAGCCAGAGCCAGGGAAGGTGAGCATCTACAAAGAGATTTTTTGAAGGTATGATCCTGGAGAGATGCTTGTTTTTGTCAAAAAATGCCAAAGACACGCTCAAAAAGCAACAAAAAGAATTTATCTTTTTTCATTACAAAGTACTTTGGAAACACGTTTAGGATCGTGTTCATTACGGTATCTTACCGGACTTTCAGTGCCAAGATCATATATTACAAACTGAATTTCACAGAAAATTACGATCGTTGTAAATACCACAGATTTTGGACGTTTTTTTGTCAGTAAACTCCCAGTTTTTACGATATTTTTTGGTCAGTTTTATTTTTTATTTGTATATTATATCTCGTTCCCATAGACAATGAGACGGTTCTGTCCTCGTGAAGGACTCATCCTCTCTGCGGGTGTGTTGGAGTTGCGTGGTGTGAAACTAAAGGGGTCAAAGCTGACAAAAATATCCCGCTCCTTTCGGTTGGCAGACAAGGGCACGATCCCCATCATCGATCCGATCAGACAAACACAACTTATAGAACATTACGAGACATCATCGATCCATCTCCGTATGTTATATAGATTTTAGAGGGAGAGTGTCACCAAGACACAGATGTCAAGTAAATCCGGTAAAACGAAGGAAGTCCCCTCGTGGACTTCCTCATTATTTTCAAAATCTTCATCTGCGTTGCTTATTGATAAGGTAACTGTTTCTGAATCACATCACGATTATATAATGATGATTGATAATGATTAGAACTCCACATCAAATATAACAAACAAAAGTGCTCCAAACACGCCAGCAAAAGGACGTTCAGGTGATAATAATGATCCCTTTCGATTACGATGAACATTAGCTCAAGTTCGGGGGCTTTGTCAGCCAAACAAACAAAATTCGTTTTGTTTGGGACCGTTACAATTTTCCATTCGATCACTCCTGCACATTTATAGTCGAATGATTTTGAAACGTGCAGCAGCCAACATCAGCGGATGGGGAAATAGTTCGTCAAACAACACAGTCACACATCACAACAATCCACTCCATTCGAACAACACAATAGTCAAACATGGATCTGTGAGGTCCAAATCATCCTCTCGACCTTCACTTTTCACCCAAGAAGTACTTTTCTTCTGATCCGTCTCATTTTTTCATCTCACGATCATTTTCCATCTCGATCCTGGCCTTTAAATCTGAAATAAAATAGAAGGAAAAAGACAACGCGCCGCAGACACCTTCTCCTCTTAGATCTAGAAAGATTTCGGTCGTGGCTGTGGACATCCCACAACGAAAAAAAGTAAGACCCCTGCTGCATCTCCAACAGATGGTGAGTCATGTCTTCTCTTCCGGCTTGTTGCTTCAAATAGAGCTGCGAGAAGTGTTTTTATTTCGTAGTCTGCAATACGAAATACCTTTGACGAAGTGGTTTGAAACAAACTATGGCAGTGAAGCAATTCTACGGCTTTGCCATAAAGATGTTTTTTGGTGGTTTTTGTGTGTATTAAAGCATCCCTGGTGGTAAAATTTGACGAGAAATTTATTTATTTTAAATTCGTCGAGATTTTTGCAAGCGGAGCTCAATGTCACAATGTTGAAAGGAATTGATAAAGATATCACAAACATCTCATTTGGTTCTGTTGGTGCCGTCATTTCTGTTGATTAATGACATGAAAAGTAATGATGATCAGGTGCGATCTTTGTTTTCGATCTTGAATGACCATATTGTTGGTGTTGTAGATTCAGCAGCTTATCGCGAGAGGTGAACATTTTTATTTTTATTCAAATAAAATGATGGAGACGAAATATTTTGTCGAGACGGCATGATCTTTAAATTTCATATTTCCCGCCAAAATTTCCTGATCGAGTACAGGAGGGGTACAGACCGTTTTTTCGCTGTAGGGAGACTCGTGATGGCCGTTAGAGCGGCCATGCTTTCGACTAAGTTTTTATTTGCAGCCATGAAAAACAGACGAGATTCCATCTCTTCACAAACTTCAGGAAATTCCTGTAAGTCGCGTTGTAGTTACAGATCTTTATTTTATTTAAATATATTATTTAAATTTTTCGAAAAACATTATTGCTGATATATATCCAAAAATATATTTTATTTGAATTTACTTTTGGCAGTTCCGGATGATTGCTCAGAACATGATCATTCCATCAATGTGATGGAGAAAGTTGAAGATGATGTGATGAAGATACTCGAAGAGTGTTCTTCGAGTCACATCGAATTGGGCCATTTCCAGGAAATGCTCGCCGTGATCAGAAACATCTTGGACACATTACGAGTCATGATGGAGTCCAACAAACCCTTCTCGGAAATATCATCTCTCTCATCGAGCACCTCATCAAATAGGCCTTCAGGTGATTACATATTCTCGGAAATTTTCGGGAAATATAAATTTATATTCCAAAGATAATTTCAAAAATTTCAAAAGTTTCGGACGGGCGCGTCAGAAGATTCACACTGATTTCATCGAAATTTCTCTGAATAATATCAGGACTTCCGTCACGGCAACAACCGCAATGGCTCCACCTCAGGCCGGCTTCTACAGTGCCCTCGGTGTCGGTGACCCCTACATCTACAACGCCCCCTTCTTTTATCATATCACCAATGTCACCGAGAAGGACCAGCACCGTAGAACAGATCAAGACGTAAGGAGATTTCACGGGAATTTCATGGAAATTTCATCAGATATTTTCCAAGACTCGAGCGATTATTCATCAAGTCTAGAAAACATCCACAAATTTCACACAATATCCTCTTACATTTCGACGAAATCTCACTGAAATTTCCAGGAAATTGGAGTCCTTAGCTCATGAAGCAAATAAAACGCCTCCCCCGCTGTCACCTAACTCTGTCAGAAAAAGCAGTTTATTACTGAATAATATATTCATAGCATCGGATCAGCAGAAAAAATTCGACAGGACCGGTTCTTCCTCGAATATTGGTGAGAAATTTCTCGGAAAATTTCTCGAAGATTCCTGGAATCTCATAGAAAAGTCGAATGAAATCTGTGTGAAAATTCATAACTAAAAGATCCAGAAAAAATGACAGAAGTGAAATCAGGTGGAGGCCGCGAGAACAAGGAGTTATTACCTTCTGCAGCATTTATTAGACACAGAAATGTCGCACAAGCGACCCGCTTGGGCCCACAATCCAACAGGTAATTTCCACGAGATTTCCATTTATTATTTTTCCGGTGGAAAAATGCAGGTTCCTCATCGGAAAATCTATTTCTCCGTCGTGAAATTTTCTGTGAAAAATCGTCGATTTTTCGGGAATCTGACGTTTGTAGACCGATGACAGAAGAGAACATTATTACAATAAATAATAAATACTCCTGGTCCCCAGCATCAGCAGGCCGCCCCATCACAAAACAAATCTCCTCCGAGGTGAAATCTCATCGAAATTTCATGGCATTTCAGAATATTCTCGTAAATTTCTCGGAAAATTCACGATTGTAGTACCCTGGAAGACAGGAGGCCATCGCGAGGACGCGCAGTCGCGCGAGGTCAAGATCTTACTGTGATTTGAACGAGGCTGAGCCAAAGATAGCACCTGCTTTTTCCGAGAATGTTCTGTCGCCTCCCCCCTTGGCCCATGGTATCGCTAGAGGTGAGTTTCGTTGTAGATGGAAGATGCAGGAATCTTCTGGAAGTTTCTGAGAAAATTCAGTCTCGATAGATAAAAAGAGGAATTTTCAAGGAATTTTACCTGTGCCACAACCGAGTACAACTGAGGAGGAGTTGTCGACAGCAACTGCTGTCGACAGAAGAAAAAGGGTCATCCACTTTCATCACGATCTACAAAAGGTTATTTCTTCATTTATTTTAGAATATTTTTCAAATATTGTTTATTTTAATTTTTAATTTCCCGATTTTTCGACAATTTTAAATTTCCTTTTTATATAAAAATCAGATAAAAATTCACATTTTTATGAAAGATTATTTTCATGGAAATTTCATAGTGACTATATATAGATACTGTTACATCGTGACTATGACGTCATCATGTCACTATGTAATGAGACACTCTTCAAATCTACCCAGACGGAGCTTACAGAATCTATCGTGGAATTTTACGCGAAAAGTGGAAGGGTTGTAGATCTGTTCAAAAGATTGATCACCGCAGAAGTGAAAGAGACGAGTGAGTGTCCCTCATCATTTTTAGAATGCGTACGCATTTGTATTTCCACACGCGTCCGAAGAATGCGTACGCATTGTAACTTTATGTTAAAGTCACAATATCTTAGCATGTGACATATGTTGTCCCTCTCCATAGTTTAATTTATTGTTAAAACAAAATAAATCTGACAGCGTACAGTTGGGTTGTCTACACTATTTAGGGGGGAGTCATCTACAACTCTGCTTCTCTCTTTCCTGATGAAAAAAGTGGGAAAGAATTATTTATCAATAGTTGTAGAGCCAACAATACGCAATATCATCAATGGGGAAGGAACTGACCACAGAGGCTTCAGAGGTGATTTTCAACTTGAAAATCTCCTGATCCATTTTGGTATTTTGGCGGGAAAGTTGACGTGATCTAGGAACAAATGACGTCATCAAAACGGCAGAATCAAGAGGATTGGCATTGCTTGCAGCCATGTCAAACTCCATAGAGGCCTGCCCAAAGTGAGAGATTTCCCAGAAAAATCATCGAAATTTCCGAGAATTCTTACTGAAATGTCACAGGGCGTTTTCTGACATATTGAGACATGCTCAGAAACTCGTTGTAGAACGATACGGAGAGAAGCATAAATATTACGTCATCCAAGTCCTCGTCTTTCTAAGGGTCAGTTGTAGATACAGAAATAGAATGTCAACCATATTTTTAAATGATTTTTCATGAATCTCAAAATCAAAATGAGTATTCACGAATTAAACATTTTTTCGGACTTAAAGATAAAACGAAAATAATTTTCAATAAGATAAAAATTGAAATATTTACAGTTTATATGTCCTGCCATAGTGAACCCTGAAAACTACTTCGGATTACCACCCCCCTCATTTGAAACGTTCCAGGAACTTGTCAAAGTCTCAAAGATGTTACAGACATCCATCAACAAATTGGCCACGGAGCCTGAGACCTTAGACAAGACATCTCACTCGATATCGTCTTTTGCTGATAGATTCATGGTAAGATATCTCAACTGGAATTAGGTTTTTTATCGACATTTTTTTAAATTTTGAGATTTTCATTTTAATTTTGATATCCGTCAGTCTACAACTCTGGCATCATCGACTTCCGCCCGCTCCCCCTTCGTCGACATTTTCCCCGCCGTCGACACACCTGACGTCATCGTGACGGCCAAGAGATATGAAGAGCATATGGAGTTTATTTTTGACAAGATTCACAACCACCAAGACGCGATTTTTGAAAGGCTTCCGAAGGAGCCCGAATCAGTGAGAAAATTACAATTTTATTATTTAAAAATGTTACATGAAATTTGAATTTCTCAGAAAAATTATTCAAATAAAAATAAAATCGTTATCTTATGTGGTGGTTGCAGAACCCTTCAAGGAATTAAAAAAGGCGGTAGTTGCCGTAAAAAACACGGTACGCAACCGTGACTTTTGAAAAGGTCTAACTCCGCTGCCGCCATCCTTTATTTCAAAACGCTTCTACAATTCGATCTACAACTGATCTTCTCATAGAAATACAACTTGTCTCAAAGTCTCCGCTCTTTATTACGTTCCGGGAATCCGAATCGACAGACTACAACGCCATCGGGTCATTCACCCTCTTCCCGCCTTTCTGTCTTTTTTAAAAACGGTAAGGACAGAAAAGAACAAGCCATCAGTGAACTCAAGAGGATGTTGGAGGTATGTTTTCACTTTGTAATTTTAAAAAATTTTTTTGTTGAAGATTTTTCATCTTGAAAAACAAAGAAAAAATTCAAAATTCAAATTTTGCAGGAAGAGCGGGAACAGAAGGTGATGTACCAGATGATGTTATTGCAAGCACAGGAAAAGACGTTTTCGGTATCTACAATGAGACACGGCAACAAAGGAAAAGCGGCCACGGCCGACGCCAATTTCCGGGAAATGATGAAGGATAGTTCCCAGAATAATATGCTCAGTTATTCTGATGGTGAGCTTTACAAAACATTTATTTGTGAAAAAATGGTATTGTAGATACAGTTGTAGAGAGTGAAAATAATTTTTTATTTTGAAATGATGAACCCATAATGAAATCTAAAAGGGGTGAAAGAAGTCAGAGCTTCACGAGCTCCATCTACAACGACCTCACCACCCATCACCATTGGTAACGAAATTTCTTCTCTTTTTCTGAACTTCTCGTTTCTCTGACAAGTCACGTTAATAATCGTGGAAAGTCGCGTTATGGTACCGAAAAACATAAAATAATAGAAATCAGGATTGAATAGAAATCCATCAGCTTCCGCAGCACAAGTGTCCGCCGCCGAATTACTCACCACCATGAAGGCAAGTTTGAATTTTGAATCTCGTGTTCTGGCGGGAAAATAATGTCTGCAGGTCTCCAGTTCTTTGGGTAAATCGATGTCATTAAAGGAGCAATTAAAACAGGAGGGGATTGTAGATACGACCATTGCCTCCCCTCTCCCTCCATCTACAACAGGTTTGTAATATTTTTTAGTGAGATTTCACTGAACATTACAGTTCATGCATCAAAAGAGGTGCCTGAACAGACGATTGTAGATGCAGGAAAGACCCCTTCACCGCCACCAACTACAACTGGTAATTCTAAAAATAGTGGTTTTCATTGAAATAAAACAGTAAAATCACCACAAAACGAGAAAGTTGAAGAGGAGACAAGGAAAGAAATTACTTCGAAGGTAACATTCGAATTTCAAATTTAATTTTTTGGCGGGAAAATGACACCCACAGCCTTCTCAACCCGATCCCCTCCCAGAAATTCCACGATCATCTTCCCCCGAGAATCCCATGCCCAGGTAATTTCTCCGGAATTTCACTGAAATCGCTCATCTACAACGCAGGAGCGGGTCAAGCTCCACGCAATCACGGTCAACCACAAATGACAGACATCTGCTCCGAGACTCCAGCTCCAAGTCTCAAAAGTCTCAGACGGCAAAAGAATCCGTGGAGCCTCCATCACCCGTCGCTTTGATGTCATCTGTCAACATGATGTCCTCTGTCAATACGACATCATCTGTCAACGTGATGTCATCTGTGACATCACTTGTCAGTGAAGTGACACCTATCAACTCTACCCGATTGAGCGAGAGCGTGAATGAACGATCACAACCTCAGGATATTGTTAGGCCAAAATTACCGTTCAGCTTCTCGGTAAGATTTCTCGTGCCTCACTTGTACAAAATCCACGGTTGCTACCGTGAAAACCGCGGTCTGCAACCGTCAGATCATGGAGAAGATCTAAATATGACAGGCATCAATGGATTCACCAAAATCGGCTTCAATGTTCTTGGCGGGCGACGACAGCTCGTTTTTGGCGGGACCTTCTTCGCGTGTTAACATTGATACACCACAGATCGAGATGGGCGTAAGTTCTTCTTTCTCTTGACTTGTACACTCATGGATTACCCTTGTATTCGTCCAAATATTGAAATTTGCTGCGGTTTATGACTTTTGCGTCAGTTACCGCGATCTTTCGTGTTAAGGACGGATCTCTGCCGTGATAAAAAGATGTATTTTGCATTACTTTTAAACAAAAGATGAGAGATACTTGATGATGTTTCTGAGAGATTTAGTTTGGAATGAGTTCAGGCGAATTCGTGGTGGAACAGAGCAATAAAGAAGAGGGCAAAGTGTCCTTCTCAGAGGTAATTCAACGATATCGCACATGTCACAACGTCAAACTGTCAAAAACGTCAAAATGACACGCACAGGACCCAACAACAGAGCCAGAGCCCAGGCCAAACTCAAAAGCGAAGCTTTTTGAGAGGAAAATAGAAACACCGCCCAACAGAACGATTTCCACGCGGCAGATCACCAAGAAGAAGGACAGATTAGACACGTCCATGTCCTCCGCGCCCACTTCTCCCGCCAAAAAAGACGCCGCGATCTCCTCACCAGAAGAAGTACCTGCCAGTGCGAGTCTCTCAGCTTCACCATCATCAGCGAGGATGAGTAGAAAGTTGCATCGGAGGTCGAAATCACATTACGGTGATGAGAAAGAGAAGTGTTTGGTACAATAAATTTAAGTTCGGAAAATATTATTTTGGATTTTTTTTCTCCAGCTTGGGAATCCGCTTCCGTTTTCCTAAGAATAGAAATTTTTCTTATGAAATAAATACAATTTTTCGACAAACGTCCTAATAGATTTTTGGGAGGGTTCGTCAGAATCTTACCAGGGAAATTGACCAATCTGACGGGCAGGTATAAAGGTGACACCTGAACGTAGCGAAATTACCACACACTACCGTAAGCGCTGTTTGTGCGTTGGTCGCTCATCACATCACAGATACTTCCACACAAATACCAACGCTGAAGCTGCTGGTGAATCACTGCGAAACAAGCCTGACGGAACCTATTTGGTCAGATTGAGCGGCAGATCCATTGGCAATTACGTTTTATCGGTGATGATTGGTGGCCGAGTCCGTGAGTTTGTTTTGATGTTGTTCGCATCAGCGCTGATGGATTCAGGCCACTTTCCCATTAAAAACTCCAAGAGTCGGAATTGCCTCGTCTTGACGACTAGTGAAGGATTGCTATTTCGCAGCAACCTTGAGGACGTGGTCCAAAAATGTACACATTTGGTACCTCCGATCATCAGAAGGAATTGCACAATATTTGGTAGAGCCACTGGTTCGACCCGAGACATGACAGTGAATGACTTGTATGTAACATACTTCTCCTTTTTACAAAAGAGGCAACGACCAACGAGTTAATCACTGCTAGTTTTTGAGCAGATGAATAAAAGAGATAGTAAGCTTTTATCTAAGATTATGATGTCTCAAAGCACAAGGGCAATGACAGCGACTGTAGCGGCACTGTACACCAGGTTTGCGGCAGATCCAACAATGGCAGCAGTGACAGCTGTCTCAGACACTTCGATTGTAGCCGTGGAGCTGGTCAGTGCGTACTGGACGTCGGCTGTCTGACGTTTTCCATTGACACCTGTCCACTGCACTTGTAGAGAGGCCACGAATGTGAAGGGCTTGGCCTGAGGTGTTGTGCCTTGAAGCTGAGAAAGTTCGACCGAGAATGAAGTCTGATATTGTCCAGAAGCACTTGGTACAAACGCAACTGCGGTGCAGCCGTTGTCTCCGGTGATGCATACAGATTTGGTGGTGACTTGCACGATGCTGGCGTCCTTAGAGGTCAAGACCACTCCAAAATAGGCAGTTTGAGATGTGCCGAAGGTAGTCACAGAGCGCGAAAAATCAGCAGCAGCAGAGACGTCGATCTTTTGGGTGGAGAAGGTGGCTGTTGTGGAAATTGGACAAGAATCTGTAGTCCTGACCGTGATCACCGTTGGATAGGACGAGGGGTTTGGTACTGCGCAGTTACTGTACAGACATGCTCCATTGAACTGCATATTAGCTTTGAAGTTCAGTGCAAGGCATTGTGGAGCTGTAACAGATTTGGTGGTGACTTGCACGATGCTGGCGTCCTTAGAGGTCAAGACCACTCCAAAATAGGCAGTTTGAGATGTGCCAAAGGTAGCCACAGAGCGTGAAAGATCAGCAGTGTCAGACACAACGATCTTTTGGGTGGAGAAGGTGACTGTCGTGGAGATTGGGCAAGAGTCTCCAGACTTGACTGTGATCAAAGCTGGATACGACGAAGGATTTGGCGATGCACAGGTGGATTCTGAAGGCATACATGCACCGTTGAATTGTAAATTAGCTTTGAAGTTCAACATGCTCCATTGAACTGCATATTAGCTTTGAAGTTCAGTGCAAGGCATTGTGGAGCTGTAAACTGGACGGTCTGAACGCAGTTGCCTTGAGCGTTGGTGGTGCAGTCGGTGATGCCTCCAGTAGATGTGGTACGAGAGTCGTTAGTGGTGGGCCTGAAAGGTAACTGAAGATAGTAGGGCGAGGCAGTCACTGTAGTGACTGTGATGCTCCAAGACATCAGAGTTGGGTTGAACTTCACACCCGTGAGCACTGACACTGAGAGCAAAGTGTTATTCATAACTTGTGCTGTAGTGGATACATCCGTCGATATAGGGAAACTGTGAAACATCTCAGTCTACGCACATAAATATATTGAAGCAGATCACTCACGTCACGTGCAGTGGTATCTGAAAGATTTCATTACGAGGTATGGGGTCAAATCCGTTGGGGGCTGGGATGGAATACTGACGAGTGGCCGTCATCACACCGTCATATGTGATCTGTGAACTGTTGGTAGTGGGGACAAGTCCGCAGTTGTTGAGAATAGTGTTCCAGTCGAGGAAGCCGGATAGTTGATCTTTACAGTCTTTTGGAGAATTAGCAGACCAAAGCTTGCCAGGGTAGTCACAAGGTGTGGCACTGGATCCAAAAGTGATAGTAGTATCTGTGGTGAAAGCTGTAGAGGATGACACCTTGGAATCATCAACAGCTGGATTCTGGAAGATTCCTTGCTCGAGTGTAGAAGTCAGATTGAAATGTAAACCGTCTGTCTGGGAGGCCTGGGCGATAGTAACTCCAAAGTTGGAAGCCATTGAATCTACAGGGTTGTAGACACAAGTAGTGGGAGGGCGGACTGTACAGTTTGAGCCAGAAAATCCCGGAGAGCAAGAGCAAGTGAGAGAATTATCGAAGGCTGTGTGTACTGTTCCATAATAGCAGGGAGTGGTGTTTGGAATGCTGGGCTCAGTGGTTCCGGCATATGAGGTTGACTGAGTATCCGTTGCAGATGTAGAAGAGGCTGTGGTGATATAGTTGATTCTGAAGGTAGCAGTAACACCATAAACATTGATTGTAGCATTCTGAGAACCTGATCCGGCTGGAACGATGAAAACCGCGACCGTATCATTGATACTCAAGATGGTTAAACTGCTGTTACTGGATGATGAAAATGAAATCGTCGTTGAATTATCTCCAAGATTGGAACCATAGATCGAAACCTGCCCGCCCTGTATTTGGACTGGTGTCACTTGAAGGACCACGGGAGACTGATATCTCATTGTGTATCCGCTGAGGCTGTAATATCTACTGCCGTTGATAAACGTTACCGAGACAGGTACAGCACCGTAACCTGGGCCTACATTGCAAGAGAAGGCGGTTCCGTTCTCATTCAAAACAGTGACTCCAGTACATGGAGGAGTTACAGATATTCCCTGGCCGTTTGGACTAAATCCTGCCCCGTAAAAGGTCACTTTTCCACCTGCTGTGGGAGGTGTGGTACTTGACGAGATGAATGGTTGCATGACCGGGCCGATAACAATCACCTTCGTTGGTAGGACACCATAATAGTTCACAACTGGATATGCTGCACGAATGAGAAGAACGATCATTATGGCGAAGATCTCACCTGTCTCACGAACATTGACGACTAACACTACATATCCAGCCAAAGTTAGGGCTGATCTTTTGACTGTTATCTGTGTTGGACTGAAGCTCGTTATCTGAGTAGGAGGGCTGTCATTATGTCAGTCTGGTTTTGATATACCGAATATATGGGGTCAAGTTGAAAGATTTTATTATTTTCTAGACCTCCCAACAGGGAGTGAATTACGATTCGAAACTCACCCAGCTACATTGATTTGATAGATGCTAGAGTCATTTCCAAAGTTACCGGTCAGCGTCACATAACCATCGGAAAAGGTGTTCACTGAGTTACATCAGAGTGTACAATTGTTGGGTGACTCACAAGAAGAGGATTTTAACTTGATGCTGGAAGGGTTGGGAATCTGAAGGTCGAGACTCTTCCAAGAACCCCCCAAGTAAATAGCTGCTATTTCCGAGGAGTCATAATCGGCATTAGATACTGATAATCTGGCCAACACATGAGGCGTCACAAAACTCGGACTCATAGAGTAACTTCTCCAACCGACAAAGTTGAGGTCAGCTTGCTCCCCGAAGTTCCTGCCGTAAACTAACATTGAACCAGAGGTAGGAACCAAATTTGGATTAGCACCCTGTATCATTCCAACACCCTCAATAACAGGTGTTCCGTAAACGATCAAATTATTGATGGTGATTTCTGAAATTAGATGAGTGTTGGACATTAGATGACTTATATGCCACAACTTGCCTCCCATGTAGATTTCAAGCCAACGGGTCCCAGTACCAGGTCCCACTGTCACGTTGAGAGCAGAAGAATTATACAACTAGTTATAGATCAATCAACTACATTATTATGCTCATTATCTCTCACCGACCAAGCACAATCAGCATTATAAGATCGAATTCTTGTGATGTTCAACAATTGTGGAGGTATATTCATAGAGAAGGTAATCAGTATAGGTCCACCCGAAGATGGTAGTGGAGATCTGTCTTCAGACACACGTTTCCCTTCATTATAGGGGTCCCAGTAAGAGAAGAGGAAGTCGGTGAAGTTGAGATTGTTCCTGGAATACACACCATTCACACTTACGGTCAACACTTCACCCCGAGTCTTAGGTGGTTCACTCTTTCTATTCACGCTACAGGTGATATTGTTTCTCGTCAAACCGATGATGTTACACTGAAAAGGTTCCATAGACACCAAAGCCTCAGAGATAGTCGTTCCAAAATTTCCTCCAGTGATGACTACTTGCCCTATTGATCTTCAGTCATTGCATTGATCTAATTCTACAATAGAATCCCACCTCCATCCGTAGTAATATAAGGGGAGCCCGATGCGGTCAGGAGATAGGGTGTATAGAAATAGTATCCACAGTTGAGAGCCAGCGTATAGAATATGCCTATGGTGGCCCCCGGCGTGCAAGCTGAAGAGTTACGCGATGTGAAAGTAAAGTCTCTGCTGTTGGGGGGTCTGCTGAAATCACATGTGATTGAAATATCTACGATATAGGTACACTCTCCAAAGGCCGTGAGCTGGTAATGGGTATTAGATCCTAAATCACTGTGAGTCGGTGAAGATTTCGATATTGTGGAGGAAGAGAGGAGCATCATCACAATCAAAGGTCCAGATGACGCATTCCGCATGTTATGTTGGATTTTGAAGATCACCTGAGGAAGACCAGGAAGCCGTAGACAGAGAGAAATTAGCATTCTCTCCATTCGATAAACTAGCGGTAACACCAGATGAGCAATTGGCGCATTTTCTGAAAGAGATCAGCACCATCTTCTCAGACACGAGAACTCAAAGGTCTCACCCACAGGGACTCCATTGAAAGGTGGAGTACTCCCCTGTTTGAGAAAGGTCGCCGCTGAATGTCGTCAGTCGATCCCGCTGATTCACTCTGAAAAATAAAATGCAGTCACCTTATCCCACCAGAAGCTTGGGAGAGAGCATCGAGATTGTAATAGTTGTCGGAAGGGTCCGTGTACGTGCAGAGGTCACCTTTTACGGCAGACAGAGCACATATCAGAATACATGCGAGAAGAACTCTCATTTTTGGCACCTGTTGCAAAGACTTTTGTCTGATGCTCTTCAGTAAGTGTGGAACAAGGAGAGAGGTCACCTCTTGCTGTTGTGGTATCCGAAAGAATGATGAGCAACACAAACAAAACATCCTCGAGAAGCGGTTGTCAGGGAGATCGAGACAACCTTCTGTGGGTTAGTTACGTGAAACTCACGTTACATGACCGTAGATCGCAGTTTTGAATCTGGAATATACTTTTGAACTCTTTTTTTCTCCATCCTTCTGACAGATATTTTCTCTTATTCTCATAATTTATTGGTCACCATAATCAGCCCTGTCGCAATGGTACATGTGCTGACTTTAAATTATTGCGCAAACCTTAATATCAGATGTCAATCTTACAGATTTGACGAGATGTTCCGTCCACCAATCGGCGGGAAAGTGCGGAGGTGTAATAATTACCCGAATTAACGAAATTTCATAAACGCACGTTTATTACCGTCATCTTTTGCACTACGATCTCCCGGGTTGCAGAGGAGAGAGACTTTCCCAAAGATTTGGCCAACTTTTCTCCCGAAACAAGACCAAGTTCTGGTGGTGATGCATCATTGCGAACCTCTCTCGAGACAAAAAGTCAGTTTCTTCGATGTGCCCACCCTTCTCGGAAAGAGGTCCCTCTTTTTTTTGACGACGGGTCGTCTTGAGCATTGTCATTTCCGAAACATTGACATCACACAGGTCAATTCCCCCTTGACCGATGAATTACTCTCTGCCGAGCCAATTGCCTTCGTCTCAGGCTTCAATTGGCTTATTCCATTTACAGTCCCGTGTGATATCAACGTTACGCTAAAGCACAGGTGATGATTCTGATCGTCGGTTGATGTTTCACATTTTACTGGATGAGACATGGCGGGCACTATGCACGGAGGAGACGCCATTCAGCTTGCTTGCATTTTTTTTTAGTTGAAAGTCAAGACAAATTATAAATCATGATGCTTACTTAGTCTTGGTTTTGGGTACCGAAATATAACCGGACATAAAGATTATTTGTCCTTCTATCCAACATCCATTTATGAAAAATAATTACTCAGGCTTTTGTGGTTGTCGGAGTACAATTGCAGTTGCATGAGTGATGTGCTGCTCAAAGACTATCGCACAAGAAAAAGCTCATTCTTTTCTGATGGGTGTTGCGATGTCTCAATCAAAGAGGCTTTGAAATTAGCCTAAAGCTGACGTGGCTGAACATCGGTAAATTATTCTACACACAAATTCAACAAAAGTATTTCGCTTAGATGTCTGAAAATCTTCTGCATTCTTCTAAGTGTCTGACATGTGGTCGATTCACCTCACTATTTTGATTTCTATTATTGATTGCGGTTAAGATCATCATGCAGGATTTGATAAAACATGAGGGAAGCCCTCGTGGAAAATTCTTTTGCCATCTTTCGGGTTGTTTTTGAAGTGTTGGAGTGTGTCATAAAAATCTCAAGAAGGATTTTGATAAATTATTATTTTTGCAACTCAAACCGTGCATTTGGGCTGAATCCAAAGAGAGTGAAGTTTGTGTGCGCAAACACTCTTCTATTCTACAGTTGTGTTTATGATACAGCAGTTGAGCAATGAAAGAAAGGTATGCATTTTTGCACAGAAAAATAGAGAGTGGATGTATTCATATTTATGCACCACCGTGGGTCCTCTTTCATGTGCTTGCAGATTTAATTCATGGTTGATTTGTCAATGTATGACTGTGTGGATAGATCATCACGTAGAGTTTCATACCTATGTTGTCTATCCAGAGTTGTCTTTTCCATGACATTCTTTGTCTTCATCCTTTCCATTCCTCTCTAGATCTGTAATGGTCAGCCGTGAATGCTCCAGAGATCATAGTGTAATTAGACTCCAGTGTGAGACGAAAGATCTGTTTGGGTCGTGATCGAGATGCTCAAAATGGGTTGGAAATAAAAGGTTGGTCTTTTTACAACTCCGTAATATTTTCATGTGATTTGGTGCATCAATTTTCTTCAACAAGGACCTGATCTGACCATGCGGGTACATGATAAATTCTGATTGATATCTGAGGACAAAGAGTTTTCGATGATCTCGATCCTGTTGTCCTCTAAAGGAAGATGGAGACAAGAAGAAGACGAAATCCCTTGGGAGAATGGTCTTCAGCGGTTTTTCCTTTTGTCTGTCTTCATGAATTAGCTCCGACATTTTAAATTCGCCTGTTTTTAATTCGAGTACCACCATGACCAACAGCTATCTCCGTGGAAATTCAGCGGAGGAGCGTTACTCTTGGCTGGCTCAGGGGTATTTACAAACAACAACTTCATCGACAACTCTGCTCAGACCAGTGGAGGTAAGTGTCCACTCCACAAAGAGAAATGAAAAAAAGGAAAGCTTTCTGTCATTCACAAAATGAAAGAATCTGCTGATGTTATTTCAATGGCTTCGGAGGTCTAACCTCTTGACAAGCCACTACTGGACAAACTCTTGGAGCACCTCAGTCATCAGAATCCAAAGCGGTGATGTGCCCAGAGAGAAATATACAGGTACAGTTTTTATTTGTTTGGTTTTACATCATATTTTGTTTGAAGAACTTGTTTCCCTCTTCCTTGTGCAAAGAAATTTCTGGATTTTACTTGGAATGTCCGCGGTTGGAACAAAATTGAAAATAATGTTCTTTATATAAAATATTGAAATAATTCTTTTATCACCAATTATTTTTCCAAGTCTCTCTCATCACACAGATCTCACCTCTTACACATGTAGCCATTGAAGAGCGCCATGAATGCCAGCTGAGGACGTGAAAATTAAAAAGGTGTGCAAAGAAACACTTGACTATGTACCTATTGATGAAACACAAGAGAAAGTTCAAAATGATTTCCACCAAAACAATCAAGGAGAACGGCGGTGCGCACTCTAGAAGTACAACAACAGTGACTAACGGATAATGATGACTGGTTTTCTGAGCAGATAGATAAATGAAAGAGAAAGTGAGTTTTATCAGACACCTTAAAGTACAAGCGCAATGAGAGCAACCGTAGCGGTAGTATACATCAGGTTTGCGGCAGATCCAACAATGGCAGCAGTGACGACTCTCTCAGACACTTCGATTGTAGCTGTAGAGCTGGTCAGTGCATACTGGATGGTGGATGTCTGGCG
>MZNV01001794.1:0-14648 GCA_002081555.1 Protostelium mycophagum | reverse complement strand
TATCAATATCGAAATTGGTATTGATGATAGATGGTGTTTAATGTATGCTCCAACCACAATTTTTTCAAAAAAGCTTTTTTTGGACATTTGCATATTTACATAACAAATGATTTTCACCAGAGGCTGACTGGTATAATGGATTGTATTTGCGCTGAACAAACAAAACAAGTGTATCCATGGGTTCAACCTGGTTTTTGTCCAAATTTGTTCTTTTTGCTTTCAAATCGAATAATTGATAATCAATATTGATATTGATTATTGGAGGTCACCTGCGGTGCCTGGAGTTGCTCTGCCCCCACATTTTTTACAGAGAATTGCAACAAACAGCAAATGCTTATAACAGCGTTAAACACGTGCTATTTTCGACATCATCTGTGGGCTCAATTGAGGGAATGTGGTTTGCATATGCATGTCACATTTTTTACAGAACTGGACCTTATAGAACATAGTGTATAACACTGATAACAGTGTCAAAGACCTGTCACTTTTTTTTTCTTTTGAAAACCGATTACAGGTACCACGCAAGCCTAGAATGGGAAATAGAATGCCAAATGGAGAGAAACAGAGGACAGAAGAGCCTTTGGACACTGCACCACTAATCTACTATCTACAGCCACTACCAGGCTGATTAGTGCCAATACCCGCAGATGACATCCCTTGTCAAAACCTATTATGTGGTGTCCTTTATTTAAAAAAAATCATGTTGTCTTTGCTATGTGATAAAAAGCAGACATTTTTTTCCAAATCTAAAGGGCAAAGCAAACCAGGCAATCAAGAGTTAAATTTCTGCATTTCAGATAACTAATGTCATTTAGAGAACAACTTAATTCTTGTCACTAGTCTCCCTTTAATATTCATATGGCTTAGGATCTCTGATTTGCATTATCTTAATGATGTACACATTATCCTTCTCTTCTATCTGCTTCACTACATATTGGATATTTGGCAATAATAATATCTCCTTTTGATGTCAAATAAATGAAAATATAAAGGCAAATAACCTACCTTCTCATCAAAAGGAGAGTATGGCATAATAGATTTACCATTCAGCACTTCAATCTCCATCAACACAGAAAAATAACCTTGCCAATATAGAAATTGTTTGGCAATATTATAATCTATGGTTGTGGATGTGAAATTTGCCCAAGTGATTAAGGCCCCATACATATATCTGTCTCTGATTTCTTCAAACACTTCTTTTGTCACAGCCAGTCCGCTGTAATATATTAGATAAAATCAACAGTAACTGACTCACTGATAAACTATTCCACAGTAGTCAGGTAGCTTTTTCAAAGCATCCATCAGTCTGTTGACATAAGGATACCATGCCTTTTTAGAGATCGTTGGTGTGGATACAAGCATAGTGTTTAGTTGCTTGAAGAAGTTGTCCTCATATTCTTTGGTATGGGTGAATCTCAATATGTATTATAATACTACTCACTATATAATTGTGCAATGGGAAGGTTATGAGCATACATACACAGACTCAACAGCTCATCTTGAACAAAACCATTCTGTTCACTATTTAGAGATAATAAATTTGCTATTATCCTACCTGCGCATCTTGTGTCACAAAGTTAAATAGAAACACAAACGAATCATAATAAACTTTCTTGATGTGTGGTATTCCCTGATCTATCAGCCCGGCTAGTTCATCCCATAAGCTTCTCCATATGTTGTCATGTGCTCTGGCATCAGATAGTACTCTTGTCATTCCGTTGACACTTGCATTTAAGTGTCTTGTGCTTAGCCAACCCATTGGACTCATAGGTATTTCCACGACTGTTGTACTCTTGCTCTATTATCACATCAATAATTACAGTCTGAAAAATTGTTTCATAGTACATTAAGTACAAGAACTTCTTCAGAAGAATAGACTTGACAATTTTAATTCTTCGGATTATCCTTGTATTTTGTTGAGAAAGATTTGGGAGGTACTCACATTATCATTCTTATCAGAATAATCCTCTATGTATTTTGCGAGTATCTTTTCTACACTTGCATGTCCATTTAATTGTGCTGTCTTTTTTGCAGAAGCGCCATTGTTAGCCATAATATGTGGGTCCACATTATGTCTGATCAGTGACTGTGTGTTTTAGGTCTATTGCTCGTATAATATCAACAATAATCCTAACCTCAACCACCCTCTTATGCCCTTCCTGAGATGCTATATACAGAGGTGTACATCCATCTCTGTCAGCTTGATTGATCTGTGCTCCATTTTGAACAAGATACTGTGCAGTGTTATCTCTATCGTATCATCATGCATTTGCATCTCACCTCAACTATTTTGTCGTGTCCATTCTGAGATGCTATCATTAGAGGTGTATATCCATCTTCATCAATTTGATTGATCAGTGCTCCATTCTGGACAAGATACTATACATTGTTATGTATATCTTATTGTATGAATCATCACCTCAACGACTCTATCATATCCGTTCAAAGATGCTATCCATAGAGGTGAACACCCATCTTCTTTAGCTTGATTGATCTGTGCTCCATTCTTCACAAGACACTATGCCTTGTCATCTCTATCTCATTGTCGTCATTGTAAGCTTCACCTCGACTACTTTTTGATGTCCATTCTGAGATGATATTATTAGAGGTGTCCATCCATATTTATCGGCTTGATTGATCTGTGCCCCATTCTTCACAAGACACTAAGTACTGTCATCTCTCATTACCATCATTGTAGACTTCACCTCCACTATATCTATATGACCATTCTGAGATGCTATCACCAGAGGTGTCCATCCATTTTCTTTAGCTTGATTGACCTGTGCTCCATTCTTGACAAGATACTGTACACTGTCTATCTCTGTTATCAGATATACATCACTCACCTCAACCATATTAAGATGCCCTTCTCTAGATGCTGCATACAACAGGTCCCCACTCTTCTTATCCTCTATCATATTCCATGCATCCATGCTCCTTATCTTAGGATCATTAACCTCCTGAATCCATTTGTTGTCTGTTCTGCATTATATCAACATATGATCAGAAAGTTAACAATAAGTATCTATTCACTATTCTTCAGTGTAACAAATACTTCTTCAATTGTGACAAAAGCCATAGATATGTTAATTAACCCTGTCAGTACCTGAATGCATCTTATTGGGTGATATACTGCAGGTACAAACCAAGATGCATTCGGGTACTTACAGGATCAACAGAGTGAGTGGTACTCTAAGAAAATTGGAAAATTGGATATTGTCAATTTTAATCAAACAAAGTCAAGTCTCCAGACTCTCTCAGAGGTGTCGTCATAACTTCAACATACCACACGTAATGTGAATGTCTAGAAAGCGAAAGCTCAGATTTTTGCTTCCTTTCATCATTGCATGAATCACACTTGACAATTTTGCATGTTGATCTCAGAGACTTACTGTGATCTCAAGTTGGATGATGCTGACATAACTCCACTGCAAAAAGACCAGATGTTGTGATGTCTGGAACCTGGCTGCTTGCTGTTTGGTTCTCCGTGATGTGAGATGGTTTCTGAAAAAACAAACCAAAAATATGGTTTGACCCACATAAAAAATGTCGGCTTGATGTCGCAATCATTTCCATAATGGGAGCGTCCATTGAATAAGAGGAGAAATGGGGTTGGAGGAACTGGCGTGAGCACTGCACCCACTTGATGGTATTTCTGGGAAAGATCTCTGAAACTGATCTTCAGTAATCTCAAGTGGGTGACTTCCAATCTACTGCAACATCACAACAAAATGCAACTTGTAATCAGTTGGTGTAATCAAATCGACACTTTGTAACGTCGATAGTGGTGCAAGAAAAAATCAATCATTATCAAGGGAGTCATTCCCATTCTTGGACGAGCGGAAATCAGAAGCAGAAGAGGAGGGTACAAGACATGCAACCAGTGTTCTCTATTTTATTGAGACTCTTTCAATCTGAACAAGTGCGGCACGATTTACACAGTCAGAAGAAAAATGTCTTCACCTCAAAATGATAAAATGTTCATTCTGATTAACACATTTTACACGCCGAACATCTTCATGTGTTTGCTTCCAACAATTTTGTGATTCCGTGTTTGCAGATTCTTTAAATAATAAATAAATACGCACGGACTTTTAGGTGCAAATTTCCAAACATCTGAAGAATAATGAGGACGTGATGTCCATCAGAGATTATCCGCAGTTGCATACGACGGATTCTAAAATGAGGCGGATCTGTTGCTGTGACTGACACGTTAGTGTTGCCATGTATCATACGGCAACTGGTGGAATGTACAAATGCATGTCTGCCGTGTGGGGTAATATTATTACCGCACAAATGCATGACTTGTTTTCCAATTCATGAGATTTATAATTAAAACACAAATGTTGTTGTGAGCTGATCTGCACGTCCTTTGGTGCTTGGCATGTGTGAGGAGCGTCTTTTTGAAGATCGCATTTTCTTGATCTCAGACCATTAGAAGCAAGACCTGTCTAGAATTCTTCAAGAATTTGGTCAGCAGATAGTCAACCATCTGAGAGTGGACGCCAGTGTTTGATTAGAGTCGAAGATGTGAATCCCCTGCGTAACTTCATTCCATTGGTCCATGCGTGGTCAAACCACACTCAGGTTTGTTTTTTCAGCGACCCATCTCGCATCACAGAAACCAAACAGCAAGGTGAAGGTCACAGACATCTCAACATGGACTTTTTCAGTCGAGTCATCCCATCATTCAATCACAAATCGCAGTGAGCACTTTGTTATGTTATTTCAACAAGATTGATGATATGTCGTGTGTTGATTGTAACATGAAAGGAAGCGAAAATCCTGATATTCCTTTCTCATTAAATTAAGAATCCCTTGCCTTCTGAAACCAAGTTATTTATTATATCAAGATAATTTAAAATTCTTCCCACAATATAAATTTCTGAAATGCAGTGGGACCAGAATATTGTGCAGAAACACAAGAATCAAAAGTCAACTTTTCTTTGTGTAATTTTGAAATGCTGTGCAATTTCGATATTGTTTCTTCATCTAGAAACAGGATAATTTTCAAATGCTGGAAAGAAATATTTGAAGCTTTTTGAATTTTGCATTTTTCTGATGATATTTCTGAGCAAGAAAAGCCTTTTTGTGGAGAATCTTACCCACTACTTCATTCTGAGGGGATGATCCAGTTTTAATTACAATTTTAGTGTTTTTATCTCGCACTTTGGATAATTATTATATAGGCTTTGGGAGATGATTAAAAGTCCTGATGTCAAAGAGGAGAAAGTACTTCAATTGATGATGAGCACGCATGGATTGGATGTTGATGCAGTGGATGATGCAGGTAGAACCATGCTATATATAGCATCTAGAGATGGATATATGAATGTGGTGGAGGTGAGAGTAATATACGCAAAGAATTATAACAAGCACAGTATCTCGTTCAGAAAAAAGCACAGATCAATCAAGCTCAGAAAGATGGATATACACCTCTATATATGGCATCTCAAAATGGACATACGAATGTAGTTGAGGTGAAGTTTACCATATGATGAGTGAGATGACAGTACATAGTATCTTGTGAAAAATGGAGCACAGGTCGATCAAGCCGATAAATATGGATATACACCTCTTTTTAGAGCATCTCAGAAAGGACAAATCGGTGTAGTCAAGGTGAATACTGTCCTTGGTTGAGATATAGATGACAAGATGTAGTGTCTTGTGGAGAATGGAGCACAGGTAAATGAGGGTGAGCGAGCTAATAAGAATGGATTTTCACCTCTATACATGGCATCTGAGAATGGACATGTGAATGTAGTTGAGGTAAAGATTGTTATATGGTGAGTGAGAGATGAAAGGACATAGCATCTTGTGCAGAATGGAGCACAGGTCAATCAAGCTCACAAAGATCGATATACACCCCTATGTATAGCATCTCATAATGGACATATCAATGTAGTCGAGGTGAAGACCATCATAATGATGATAATGAGAGATGACAGTACTTAGTGTCTTGTGAAGAACGGAGCAGATATCAATCAAGCTCAGAAAGATGGATGTAGCCCTCTATATATAGCATCTCAAAATGGGCACATTAATATAGTTGAGGTAGAGATTGCCATATGATGAGTGAGAGATGACGGTACATAGTATCTTGTGGAAAATGGAGCACAGATAAATCAAGCTCAGAAGGATGGATGCAGTCCTCTATGGGTGGCATCACAGAATGGACATGTAGATGTAGTCGAGGTAAAGATTCTCAGAGGGTGATATGCAAATGACAGTACATAGTATCTTGTGAAGAATAGAGCATGGGCCAATCAAGCTCAGAAAGATGGATGCAGCCCTCTATATATGGCATCTCAGAATGGACATATAATTGTAGTCAAAGTGAGGATTGTCATAATGATTACTGAGAGATGACAAGGCATAGTATCTTGTGAAGAATAGAGCACCGATCAATCAAGCTCAGAAAGATGGATATACACCTCTATGTATAGCATATCAGAATGGACATATGAATATAGTTGAGGTGAGAATGTCATAGGATCAGATAGAGATGATTCATGAACAGTATCTTGTGAAGAGTGGAGCACAGGTCAATCGAGCTGATATTTATTCGTCTCCTCATACAATGGTAAGTTATAGCGAAATGTGATAATTGATATAAAGATTGATAACATCAGAACACAAATACAACAATAACACAATCAAAAGCACCTGAAAGTCAATCAGAGACAGGATCAATCACTCAACAGATAGATACAAAAATAAAGGGGATGTCAGAAGTATTATCTAATGCCAGAGCACATGATAGTCAAGGGAGAAGCTTATGGGATGAACTATCTGGGTTGATAGAACAGAATACACCACACATTAAGAAAGTATATGATGATTCATCTGAATTTCTGGACAATTTTGTGACACAAGATGCACGGGTAAGATTATAATTATATATAGAATGTCTAAATGGTGAACAGAATGATTTTCTTCAAGATGAGCTGTTGAGTCTGTGTATGTATGCTCATAACCTTCCTCATAATGCATTATACAGTGAGTAGCATCAATATAACGTTATGAGATATATTTACAAAACAATAGAATATGAGGACAATTTCTTTAAGCAGTTGAATGTAGTGCTTGTCTCCAGACCAACATCATCTATAGAGGCATGGTATCCTTATATCAACAGATTGATGAATGCTATGAGAAAGCTACCTGATTATCAAGGAACAGTATATCGGTGAGTCACATTTATTAACTGGCAGTGTTTAACATATGCATAATAGTGGACTGGCTGTAACAAAGGAAACATTAGATGAGATGAGAAAAGAATACATTTATGGAAGATTAGTCACATGGTCAAACTTTACATCCACCACCACAGATCACAATATTGCCAGGCGCTTTTTAAAGCAGAAAGAATGCCTTCCTGTGTTAATGGAGATCGAAGTACTTAATGGTAAATCCATTATCCCGTACTCTCCTTTCAACGAGAAGGTATCTATTGATCTTATTCTTCATTTTGATTGATATAAACAAGGAGGTACTGTTGATGCCTAATATCCAATATGTTGTGATGGTGGGGCAAATAGAAGAGAAAGAAGGGATTTATATGATTAAGATGATGCAAATAAGAGATCAGAAGCCCTACAGATATTGAGAGTAGTCTCCGGGTGGAATTTTCGGCAGTGAACAGAACCACTTTAAATAAACACTCTACAATCCATTACGATCTACACTTCTTACTTCTTTTGTGAACGAAAACTTGACCACATCAGTTGGTGGATCCATCCAGACCATAATTCAGCTTGAATTTAAATTTTGCCGAAAAAAGTCTGTCTGTTTCTATCGAAGATTGTACTTGTCAACCTACTTTACAGAAAAGATGTGTCCTCATACTGTGAGGAAAAATCAAATCAAATATGCGCAGAACCCAAGAGAAGGTAGAAAGATCCCTGCGTTTGAAACTATTATTTGCTAAATTCATTGCTGCACGTGGCAACTTTCCGAACATTGCACACGGCAACTTTATGCGCGTGTGGCATTTGAAATCAAGTTGCAACCAAGAAACACAACTACAGAAGTCTAACACTCCCACCAATATAACCAGTCATAACAAGAAAATAAATGTCTGGTGGTGGAATGATTTGTTGCATCATTTATTGTACACAGGTAACTGCCGCAGACCAAATATAAACATCACTTGTTGAAAATCGTTTTTTTGGCGCGCTCGACAAAGCTGTGTGATCTGCTTATTGATGGTGTGGTGGATATATTTGGCTCTGAAGGACTTCTCACCGGCTGAGGTGACAATGACACTCCAGCGGATCTGCTCTGCACAACTATCAAAATCTTGCAAGAATTATTTATAAAATGAGATATTATTTACCTGAAATATCGATGCGTTTTTCGTGGCATTTGTGACCCGCGGTGACGCCGAACCTGTATATATAAATTTGCGTTTGGAATGTTGTAGACCCACCTGACCGCATGAGCGGCCGCACTGGGGAGACCGGTGCACTATGTGACGGCTGCAATATCGTATTCTTTCGCGATCGCTCCTGCCTGATTTTCCTCAGTAATAGTCCGAGTTGTAGAGTCAAATCACCTCTTGCTGAGCCAAAAAGATAGTAGTCGGTGGAATGACGATTCGTCGACTGTTGTTTCTAACTCTTGCTCGATCAATTGAACATCCGCCTCCGTCATCTAAGAATCAATCAACATTCACATCATGGAGATGAGATGTATTTAGAATCTTGTTGATCGTTGCCAAAATAATTAATCTACCAACATTTTTGTGGAAATTTGATTGATTGACTTGACAAAAATAAATGTAGGAAAATATTTACCAAATCATAAGATGGTGGCACAGCAGGGAACACTTGTGATTCCTGCAAATGGTCACTCGGTTGTTACCGCTATATCTCACGTTATCTTACCGACTCTACTGGAAATATTTGATCCACAATGCCCTTGTCGGCGTGGTCTATCAGTTGCTTCAGTGACATTCCTTTGACAGCTAATCTCTGCCTCATTGTAGAATCCTTGGTATTCAACCCCGCAGAGAAGAACTGGTGACGTCATCAACAATTTCAAGTTGAAGATGTCATATATCGGGGTAATGTTGTGGTTGTACCACAGCAGCATTCTTGTGCTTCACATTACCATCACATTATTCTTCACAATGATGGCCACATGATGCCGCGTGCATACTTATGTAATTGAAAAATGTGGCGCTTTGCATCGCAAAATTCCGCAGTCCCAGAAGTTTAAATTCTTTTGGAACCATCAAAAACAACAAAACCCACCCTCAACAGTGATTTGTTGTCCCCTCCAAATAGATGATCCAAATGTGACAGGTGTTGATGTGTGAATGTCAAAATGACAGGGAGTGCCGCCTCCTTCTCCACCACTGAGACGGAGCCGTCCTTTCCCAGGTGTGCCTGGTCGCATTAAAATTAAAACTCGAATGATGGAGATTCACCATTCTTCGGTCCATACTTGTGATCTCGTTGTAAAAATGATTCATGGGTCGTCTGTTTTTCTCCAGGATCTGTAGATCTTGTGAGAAATTTCGGGGAAATTTCGGGAGATACCACCTCGTTCATCTTGTTCAGGTATTGTTCTTTCCCGCCAAAAAGTACGTGATTAGATAAATTCTGGAGAACTGATGACGTCATACATCTACAACACCATTGTCTACGTCTACAACACCATTGTCTTCGTCTACAACACCATTGTCTTCGTCTACAACACCGTACCAAAAACACCATTTGATACTCACCTTTTGCGACGATGACGAGCCCCCGCTGTGTTTCTATTGTTGGGATATACATATATCCATTCAGTGAAGGCACCACAATGGCCGGGCATAAAAATCTAACAATAGTGAGACGAATTGTCGCAGAGTGATTTTTCATGTTGATGTGGATGACGCGAATACACTATTGTAGATGATCTAAAATCGTATAACCGCCGTATATTCAAAAAATATTTTTTTCAAAGTGAAAATCCTCACCTTAAAAAATAAAAACTGCCCAAATAAACGTTGACATCTACAAATGGAAGGTGTTCTAAAATCATGTCTTTCAGCATCACCATGACAATCCTCAGCTCCCTGAATTTTCAATGAATTTTCCGTGAAATTCCGACGATATCCCACCTGGGCATGATATCTACAGTCTTGTAGATCGTGTGAAGTAATTCTTCTGACCTTCTCTTCAAACGTTTTTGAGCTTTTCTGCACTTGTCACTGTCTGGTTGTCTGTCCGGATCCATCTGGATTTTTCAGCGAAATTTCCTGTATAGGGCGTTGTAGATGGACGGACCTCGTATGAATGTTTTTCTCCACAGATTTTGTCCAGTGTTGTCTGTAAAATCGTTTTGAGGAATACGCTGCCCTTCAGCAGCATGTAACATTTTATAATTTCGCAAGCAATCGTGCTCTCTCTGAACAATTCCATGGGCCGACTTGCTGCCAGAATATTATTCGCCATCTACAACGTTGTAGAGATCTGAAAATAGAGATCTCACCCCCGTTCTTGAGTTCGAATTGTATGGCCCAGCGCAATAAATTCTCCGATTTTCCGGCGAAATCAAAGACGATGACAAGCGCTGAGCAGAAACCATTCACATCACCTTCGAATCCTGGAGTGATGGATTCTGCCATCACCGTCATCAGGATCATCTTTGGCTCCACCAGTAACTTTTGTGGACGTCAAAAGTATACGAAGGTAATCTTAATTGTGATCTCGATGACATGAATGGATTTCTTTGGTGTTTTGTTCTATGCATAGAAGATGCTTTCGAGATGATGAATTACAGAGGGTCATGTTTGATGTGTTGCCAGAATGAGTTCGAAACATCACCTTTTCCACAAAATTACTGATCCTCTGTCCTGGAAAGACTCTCATGAATTCTGCATCAAGATGACGCACGATCTCCTCTCTATATTCTTTCATGTCCATACTTAGTTTTGAATCATCACTTGTCCGAACATACTTTCGAATGTCAGCCGAGAATACGGAGGCATCTTACATTTAGGGAGAGCAACATCATCTCTTGGTGTTTAAACATGAGTTGTGCATATTTCGCTTTGGAGGACTCACATTCCGCTTTCAATCGATCTCTCTCCTCAACAATCGTTTTGAACTGCTCATCGTGGAAGCTTCGGGCATAATTGACACCACCAGAGGGAGATCTGACCAGCATTTGAGTGTCATATGACCAAAATGTCTTTCTGACACTCAATCCACATACCTTGTCATCGTTTTTTCATTATCTGAAGACTTCAACCTCTGCACCATGTTTGGGGAAGGTATAGACATCGCCTCGAGAACCGATTCCGTGTGAAAAGAACAGAAGGAAAATTCCGTGGCGGGATGAACGACAGGCCTATCTGATTTGATTGGAGCAGTAGATATGGTAATCTGTGGCACCACAGCCTCTTTCCTCCTGTGAAAACCAACAGCCCGAAGCTCGTGTTCTGAAAAACAAACAAAAACAAAGGTCCTCATTCTACAACGAGCCACTCTGCAATCTCACATTTTCATTAGAAGGTGGTTTTTGTTCCAGCAAAGTTGCCTCTGCCTCCTCTGTCTCCTCCTCTGCCGCCGAAGCCGCCTCTGCCTCCTCTGTCACCACCTCTGCCGCCAAAGCCACCTCTGCCTCCTCTATCGCCAAAGCCGCCTCTGCTGCCGCCAAAGCCACCTCTGCCTCCTCTATCGCCAAAGCCGCCTCTGCTTCCGCCAAAGCCACCTCTGCCTCCTCTATCGCCACCTCTGCCGCCGAAGCCACCTCTGCCTCCTCTGTCGCCACCTCTTCCACCGAAGCCACCTCTGCCTCCGCGAGCACCTCCTGTGATGTGTGAATTTCTTTTGGGTTTTTTTGTTTTAGACGACCTGCGGGCTTGGGGCCCTTGGCGGCTGGTTTGTCACCCTCTAAGAACATGGCGACTGGCAAAAGTCTGTCAGGGCCGATGTAGATCTTGTCTCCTGCTTTGTAAGAAGAAGCTTGGATGCCTGTTGCTGGCTTCACGGTGAAGTACCGAGAAAAGTTAAGGTAAAATGATGATAAATGGATATTGATGTGGGATTGGCAAGGATACGACCTCGTTGATGGGACCAAAGATCTCATCGAGAACACCGACGGGCTGGATCTTCTGAGTGTATACCTGAGAGGCAAACTTTGGGATCTTAGCATGTGTTGATTTGAAAACTAATTCCTTCTCGCACTCGTGCACAAAAGTTCCCATCTCTATCTCATTTTCAATATCAGAGAAAAAATGTCCACTTCCGGTGATGTGGATGAAAGAGGTCCTAATAAGCTTACCTTCGACAGTTTCTGGGGGACCTGAGTTGAAATTATCTCTGCCACCTCCAAATCCTCCACGGCCTCCACCTTCTCGAGTCACAATCATGCATATCAATTTCACAAAAGTTGTGATCCAATATTGGTAGTTCTAATTAATATCATGTAGGTATTAAACTCACCTCTGGAACCTCCTCTTCCTCCTCGGCTTCCTCCTGATTTCCATTTAGTCCATTTCACAACATAGGCAGTTATTTGATCCCACCTGAACCACCTCTACCACCACGGAAAGACATTATAGCACGCTGGTAGTGATGTTTATGATGATAATCGCAAGATCACTCGCAGAAGTTGTTCCGTTGTAGCGAGATAATTCGGATTTCTTTCTTTCTTTTTCTGAAAACCTTTGGCGAGCAGGTGGAGTGCCAGCAGTGCACAACACATGAAATTAGAGGTGTCAAAGAGTTTATAGATGATGAGGCTACTTTGAAACTTTTTCTCCTCGATTTATATTGTCTTCTTTGCGCTGTGACAATCGGGTTGTGAACCCCAGAAAACTATTATGATAATCATAAAAGAAAACATGATCTGACCCCCATGAGCACAGCAAATGGTTCTGTGGTTGCTTGGGAAAGATGCCTCAAAGTGGCGGAGCCCCATCGAAATTGTTTCGATGAAATATCAAAAGTTTTCGGCCGGCACTTTTTATCAAGTTTCAATGGCTGTGCAGACCACTTCATTCACAGCAACAAGCTTGAAGCAATTTGTAACAACGTGAGCGCATTGTTCTCCTCAGAACGGATCATTTCTACACGAAAACTGTTCCACAAATTACCCTAAAATCTCCGTGATGTCATTTCCAAATAATTGAGACTTTCGAGTCACACCTGCAAAAGAGACGTTTGCCTTCAGAAGATGAAACACCTCTTCTTCACCTTCTTGGTCTTCGGCCTCTGTCAGTCCTTGGCGGTGATAGAATATGTCTACTTACACAAAGGAGGGAGGCCTAGCATTGCAAACGCTTCAGCTCTCAACCTCTGCCATAGAATAGTGTCTGAAAAACAAACTGAAAGTACCGTCATCTATGGGCTGTACACAGATCACGATAATCACACAATCACCTTCTGCATATATGACAAAAGAGGATGCAAAGAAGGCAAGATCTTATCCCAGAAAGTTCACTTTTTAAACAAAATGGGACACAAGTGGCCTCACCGTAAATACGTGCTTGGTACCTCTTTCGATCCGATCCCCACTGCAAAGGATGGGATCATCATGAAATACGATCAGAGCTGCCGACATATCATTCAAGCCCACATTCATTATGGATCTCACCGAGGATGCTTCGAATTCAAATGTGCTTCAACTGAGGGCGATCTCTTCACAAAGAGTTGTGATGGGACATACATATTCCCAGAGTGAACATGATCCCCAGCGACAACATCATATTCACATTTTGGGACACGGAATCGAGATGGATCAACCTTCAATTTTGCTTGTAAAGATGGACCCAAAATGCTTCATTTCTTCTTCACATGAATGCAACCAAAAAACAAAAGGGATTTAATCTTCCAGCTTCGCTTTTAAAGAATGACCAGTATATTATTATTAACATGAAAATTGTTTGAGAAAAAGAGGTTATTCTTTACAGTTTATTTTTACTCTTAATCGACCTCCTCTACCTTGGGTCCGGCTGAAGAGGATGAACCTCCTGATGGTGCTGCTCCTGGAAATCCTTCAGCTCCTCCAGGTGCTCCACCCTGCTGGTACAGCTTCTGCATGATGGGCATGGCAACTCCCTCCAGCTCCTTCTGCTTGTGCTCGAATTCCTCCTTCTCAGCAGATTGGTTGGATTCTAACCAGGAGATAGCCTCGTCGACGGCCTTCTCCAGCTTGGACTTGTCGTCGGCATCCAGCTTGGATGCGGTGGCTTCGTCTCTGAGCGTGTTCTTCAAGCTGTAAGAGTAGTTCTCCAGGCCGTTCTTGGCCTCGACCTTCTGTCTGTTTGCGTCGTCCTCGGCCTTGTACTGCTCGGCCTCGCGGACCATGCGCTCGATTTCGGACTGAGAAAGTCTTCCCTTGTCGTTTGTGATGGTGATGTTGCTCTTCTTTCCGGTAGTCTTGTCTGAAGCGGTAACGTTCAGGATAGAGTTGGCGTCCATGTCGAAGGAGACCTCGATTTGTGGTACTCCTCTGGGTGCGGGGGGGATTCCACCAAGCTCGAATTTTCCGAGAAGGTTATTGTCCTTGGTCATACCACGCTCTCCTTCGTAGACTTGGATGAGCACACCGGGTTGGTTGTCGGCGTATGTGGAGAATGTCTGGGACTTCTTGGTGGGGACAGTGGAGTTTCTGGGAATGAGGGTAGTCATCACTCCTCCGGCAGTCTC